>JARQTB010000832.1:471804-483427 GCA_030142455.1 Cephus pulcher
ATACTTTTTGTTAGAGGAATTCACAGCACTCCTGTACTTGGCGTAGTTTTTTACACGTAAGTGTTTTTTGGGGGATTCATATGACCGGAAAAGATTTGGATCTAGCATTAAAACGTTGCCTAGTCATTGCCTTAATCTTTCCGATTTTTGATTATGGAGCTACCGCTCTCGCCAACCTGTCTGATGGATTAGAGAAGAAGCTGTTAGTTGCGCTCCACAATTGTGTTCGTTTTTCATTGCGTCTCCCAAGATCAGCTCGTATCTCGGAACACAGGAAAAGGCTTGGCTGGCTCCAACCGAGAAATCGTCGGCACCTTACTATTGGCCGCCTATTTTATAAAGTCCTCTGTTTGTGTACATATATCAGGTCTTTTCGCTGACCAACTGCGTCTAAGATCCGATACTGCACGACGGCGAAATCCCTCGTGGACAGATAGGCTATACCCTCCCAGTACCCGCACCGTCGCCTATCAGAAGTCGTTCCTTGTCACTGGGATCCACTTCTGGAACTCTTTACCGCAAAATATCACTACGGCTTCAACCTTAGCGGACTTTCGTACTCACTGTTTCAGGTACTTGCTTGCGGGGGAGGAAGAAATGGTGGGTTCTTAGAGTTCTTAGAATAGTTCGCAAGTCTGTCATTATTATTATATTATACTTATATCTAGTAACTAATCAGTAATCACACATGTAATCGTCTATATAATAATTCTTGTAATTGCCTACGGTCCTTAGGGATCCACGATCCAGGATCGAATAAATTTCATTCATTCATTCACCCCTTACCAAGTTAGTATTCGATACCGGCTGGGGAAAGTCAGCCATAGTGATTGAAATAGTGTATTGGTAGCCAAGTGTGTGCTTTCTTGTTCCTCCTGAAGATTCAATCTGGAACGACGTTGCTCAGGGTTGAGACGAGCTCTTAATCTGAACGTCGACGAACGTCTTCCCTTATCGAATGGCCTTAGGCGGAGGAAGCCACCCCAGGAAGGAATTTTGGGAAAGGAACAATAAATAGTGGGAGCCAACGAGGATAGCTTTTATTTATTAAACAAAATTTTTTTTCTTGATATCATCGCTACCCTGAACCCGCAAGTTAAACACGATGCGAATAATAATCACTTTAATCTTACTAATTAGAGAGTCGTCCCTACCTTTTTCTTTTTGTCTCCTTTAGGGTGCATGAGAGATAGGAATTGTCAACTTTTCTCTTGTGGGCAAAACACTATCGAAGATTTATCGTTAAGGGAGTTAAGATAGCCCCTGATGCCTAACAGAGTTTCGAAGACGTTCCAAAGTACCCCTGTATGAAAATTTCTAGTAACACATACGTGTACCAATAAATTTCTTTGCCACGCACTACGTTTCTTAACGTAGGATATTTTGTAGGTATTATGACGTGAATTTTTGGAACCCATGTCACAAATGACCCGCATTCTTAGGGAGCGTAGCAAGTCAAAGTAAAACGCATCAAACGTCAGTCCTAGATTAGGACGATAGTGCTGGGCTTTGCTATTTGTTAGCGTATGCCAATAATCTCTGTTTTTTTATTTTTGTCGCATGAGGCCCTATGGTAGAATTCACCGCTGAAATCTGTCTCCAAACTAAGCTTTCTTGTATACTGAATTAAATTTTCTTTAGTGTCGCGTTTTTGTCGATATTAAATGCGTGCATAATTGACTTGTGTCTAGCATCTTCTAGTTATTGCTTGTAGATTGTTCAAAAGTAATCCTTTGTACCATTGGGAAGATTGAGCGCCCTTCTGGCCCAAGCGACTATAATTCATTATTCTTGCGATATACGCTTGACCCTCGCGGCGACCGCGTGTGTTATCGCCGGCCGCTCCTTTTCAGCCCGGTTGAGTAGAGCCACAAGTATTATTTTCCTATAAAATTATATTATCGAAAGGAATTATAAGAAGCAACTATTGGATGCTCTTAATAATCATTGTTATATTCTATGCTCTCGCCATTTATGTGATTTCTTGGTTTCTACCTATTTTGCTTCTTGTACGTGTCGCGCGCCTTTCTATTAATTTTCGCATCTCTTGACGCCGCAATTAACTCTTCCCTATTCGCGTAAAAACTCTGTTAAGATCTAGAGAATTATCGTAGAGATTTTGCCGTGATTCTTTAGGCGCTATTGTTGAATTATTCGTGTTTTCTGCGTCTGTGATTCATCAGACTTATTGTGTGCCGTTTGTGTAACTCTAAGAAAAAAAAATCGTATAAGTTCTCAGTTAAATATTAGAAATTCGAACCGCTAGGTACATCCCTGTGCCGCGAGCGCATTGTTAGTGTCTTTTTAGTGCTCCTTCCGCGTTAGTTTAAGTAAAATATTGTATTCCTTCCGCATTTCAGTATACTCATTTGAGCGTATTAGGACTGCTTGTTACACTATAGTGAATGAGAGACTCGTCTTAGGTTTTCGGCGTGGTCCTCGCTTCCGTTATATTGGTGTTTAGTTTTAGTGTAACCCGGCCCCTTTCCGAATTGGGTAAATTAATTATTGACGAAGAAAGTGCTTTGCACTTTTGGTACTTTCGCGAGGGATACCTGGTACCCAATCCGTTAGTACGTGTTGGTGATAGGAGGGTGGAAGGGGCGAGGGAGGGAGGGAGGGAGGGAGAGAGAGGCGGAGAGGTAGAGGGGGGAGTGTGTGTGAGAGAGAGAGAGAGAGAGAGAGAGAGAGAGAGAGAGAGAGAGAGAGGACCTACTTTTGTCGTCAGAACATTAGGGAAGACCATTGAGTGTCATTTTTGTTAACGCAGTTATTTTTTTGCGTAATAGTATCTAAACTGTAGCTCATCAGAAGGCCTTGAACCATAGGAGTAAAACAGTAAAGATCTTCACTAGGGGATGGCAAAAATAATTCATTGTTGTCAATCTTTCTTTTAGTAGGAAGCTAAACGTAGTGTCGACGTTAATGGGGTGTAGTTGTTGCACCCCCAACGAATCCGAATTTGCACGTACGGAAGGCCAAGGGTTGATTCGATGCTGCTAGTGGTTCAAATAGCTGCAAAGGTTCGCGTGGGATTATTTATACGACCCAGAAGCCATTATCGAGTTTCCTGCAGTTTTCTTATAATTACGCGCGAACCGTTCGACGACCAGCATGTTGTGCGCCCCTTGTCATTGGGATTCATTTTTTTCATCTTCGCTGCTTCGACCCTTTCTGGTTGTCGAGAATTTTTGTTTGTTCCAAACATAAGCGTACGTGCTAAGGGGAGCGTTTGGGTATACCTAAGATAGACTATGTTACTGCAAAAAATGAAGCCACCCTGTAGATTATTCAAAGTGGATTATTACGCACCCAATAAAAATCTTAGACTATCGTCCTATGGATTCATATTATATAAATTTCCTGTTGCGTTTCTCGGGAACAAGCCAAAGAGGGTTGCAGCCAGGCAAGTAATGCGCGTAACTGTTGCTGCGCAGAGCCCTTGTAGACCTTGTAAACCGCGTTAGCAGAAAATACAGCTCGGATGAGGGATGATAAAATCGCTCGGTGCACTAAGCCATAAGAAAAGCTCAGCAGAGAGACCCAGACTATGACGTCTACGCGACCGTGATGGATGTTTTGTGTTTCTGATAGATTTTATATTGAATTTCCTCAATATATGGAATTTTTTAGGGGTGCTACCTTCCCATGGATTAAGGAAGGGTCCTATTAAAGTCACTATACGGTCAGTGTGAACGGGGCAGTCGGGGAATTATGGAAATTTTAAATTCGGCTGGACACGAGATTGGGTTATTATTCTATGGACCACGAGAGATACTTGCCTTTTTGTAGTACAGTTGACTATAGTTGTAACGGAGTGGTCCATGGAGTCTCTATGGTTTCCGTTACGTAGGCAGCTACCAGCCATACATTTCTGGTCACATACATATGATATAACATATGTCCCATACGTGCGAGGAATCGTCACGATGCCCGCCACGCATTCCTCTCACAAAAATTACGTTTATTCTATCGACGCTTGGTGTTTGAATTTCAATTACTTCACTCCCGTTTTCCCAATCGAACGATTTTAATTCAACCCCCCGAACTTTTTCTTCCGCTTGGATTTATCTGCCAATCACGTCACAGGAGTTTTTAGAGATACTAAAAATATAGGCTACAGTTGCCCTCGGTTAATTTATTTTATTTCGACGAAAAGTGTCCTGTCAGAACAAACGGTGTAGCTTTCCCTTTGAGAGATAACCCGAAAATCATCCCCACGTAAATGAGTTCTACAGTGAACGTTCATTTCTCCTAGTACGAAAGTCACGATAAACATTGAGCATTTAAACGTTTACTTTTTCCAGCAGATTTTTTCCAACGCGAATTGTCATTCCATGTTGATTGATAAATTTGAGAAAAAAAAATTAATTGATTTCGTTGGGAGTACAAACGATGTCTAGTAAATCCAGCGTGTGAGAGACAAACTCGAAAATGCTCCAGACCGCAAGGGGTCGAAGGGCACAAGCTATTCAGCGCCACTTTGTGGAAATTTCAAAAAAAAACATGCATTTCTTAAAAAGTTGTGCTGGAATAAGTTAATTCCGCGTAATCACTAATAAACTTTAATATCCCCTGAAAGGGGACAGCGGAGGGTTAATTATCGGCCGTCGCGTTTTAAACGCATGCGTGCGAAGTGCGTTTCTCACCGGCGTCGGAGTTTCGAGGACGCCAAAGCAAAACCGCTTCAGTTGGCGTCGAAACGCGACGCGTCTCCGTCGAACGAAGCTTCCGGTCCGTCGCCGAATGCCCCGGTTTACGAGGAGTGACACTATGCAATGTGCTCGTATCACGGCGTGGATGAGATCAAAGAAATAAAAAGATCCCTAGTAAAGCTAAGCAGCACATGCCATACGCAGAGAAACAGAAAACAAACAAAGATTTAAATCCCCTAGATAGATCAATAGTGGCGAAATCTATTTTTTATTCATTTCAAAATTTTCTTTTAATCGGAAGGCATTCCAAAATTACTACGTACAAAGCAGCATCTCCAAGTACCATTGTCTTTGTGTTATCGCTCGTGCTTATCAGCCCTCAAACAAGTGTCAATATAAATTTATTATTGTGATAGATCTAAGCGACAGGTAATGTAAGATTGAGTCATCTTCTTAGTACTAAGAGAAGAAGAAGAACAAGAGAAGCAGCTGGTGTATGGACCATCCTCAGCTGGGAAACATCTTCTGGGAAGTTTATCTGGACCAAGGTATATACATAAGGATACACTCACGACACTTGGACCAATATTATTCTTTACCGAGTAGTACCGACTTTCGGTTCCTTCCAAGTTCCAGGATATTTTCCCGGGTTATTTTTGAATTAATGAAATTACCAAGTAAAGGAACTTTCTACTATTTACAATAGTTATACAAGGTACGGTGGCTGCATCGTTTTCTGTCTGCTTGATTTACTGGTCTTTCCGGTTTCCTGGTTCCTCGACCCAACCAGGTCCCTGATTGCCGCAGGGATAACAAACTCAAAGAACTCGATGAAGTTCTCTCGTTTTCTCGTTTTCCAAAGCACTCGAGTCTCGCGTGCGCCACTTGCAACGAACGTCGAAAATAGTGAAAAACACCGAGTGCACCTAGAACTGATTAAATTCCCTAGTACCTACGATAAAGCACATCGAAGCACGTTTTAATAATAAACGGGACTTAATGGGAGCGCGATTAGATTTATTGGCTTATATCGTTCAATGAGATTACTGAGCAAGTAAAAATATTTGACTTTCAAAAATTTTCCTCAAATCTTTTGAGAACACGAATAAATTAATCCAGATTACCTGAACGGTATTTGAAGCAGGGGATTATCAAATAATTATCTTATATACTGGGGATGAAATTTCGTGAATTTTAGAATTTCAAAGAAATTATTGTAAGGGTTTTCCCGTAATAAATATACAACTCAGCTTAACACGTTGACTGCCGTGTCACCCGTATTTGGGTGACAGCAAGAGTTCTCATCGGGCCGTTTCCCCCTTACTTCCGTGACTCCTTCCAAAGGATTTCCGAGCATATTTAGATAAATATTTAACAGGAGATAATAATACTGTTGAATTTTTGTAAAAATCGTTTATAACAAAATTATTTACAGTGCAAAATATTGAAGCATTCACTGCAAAGTTGCGGTTGACCAGGGCAGCTTGGACAAAAAGTAGTAGGTTTTCTGAGATTTGCTCGTGCCTTTGATCGTTCCAGTTCTTCTCTTTTATTTGCGTAACACCGTTTGCATGCGCGTCTAAGGCTTTTCCCCAAATTATTTCTGCAAACGGCGATGCAATGCGTATTTCGTCGAACAGAAGGCACGGTTAAATCTTCACTCGGTCCTAGTAAGTTTGCAGCAATCAGTTCTCTGAATCGTCTAATATTTAAAGTTTTTGTTGTCGCAATATTACCGAAAGAAATGTAAACAGACATGCGGTAGCAGAGCATCCATCTTACAGTGGCACGGGTGGCCTGACGGGGATTTTGCAGTAAACACGCGTGGCAGTCAACGTGTTAAAGAGTGTGAACATTTATTGTTTCTAACAAAAAAAGTCGTGGCCGGACGTTCGTCTCCTTCTCCCATTTGGGACTGACCACTTCTCGTTTCTTCCGTTATACGTAGCTCGGCGCTGCAGTCGTTCCCGCGCGCCGAGTGTCCCTTACATTACGGCGCGTATTACAAATTTGAAAACCGTCTCACATTATTGAAGTTCCAATTTTACAATAATTATTTTTAAGGATCACGTGTTCCTCGAAGAAGGGTCAAGGTCGGTTTCTAACAAATTTCTGCGCCCCTGCTGACTTAACTTTTAAGAAAGTACCAGATTAAGGGTGAGAATGGGGTGTCGATTATCTTTCACCGTAAATCAAGTTAGCCAGTGGAATGTGTTAACAGGAAATTCAGTCCGCTTTTCACTCTATGAAGGAAACATGTCGCAAATCAATTTCTCTACCCCTATGTAGGCTGGCATCAAAAATAAAATATTCAAATGGGCAAAATATGTGCTGCAGATCAGTCTGAGAAAGAAATTTCGGATTCTGCCTAATAATTTTGTTCGCCCAGCGAATGCCGAGCAAATTGGGGAAAGACTCGATTGTGCTTCCGTAAATTAGTGCAAAGTTCGTTCCTTCGTTACGGAACATTAATTTCGTCCAAGGGTGGGGACATTACACGTAGATTCACCAGCAACACACCATTCCAGGGCTGTCCACATTCTGGAGCATGCTACAGAGTGCTACAGGCTGTTACAGACTGCTGGAGGCTGCGAAGTACTACTGATTCGTTAAATTCAAGTAGAAACGAGGAACGGCTAATCGGCGGACCAGCGAGGACGTTTGTGACACGTTAATTTATTACCGTGTCGTTTCCGCAAAGCGAGAAATAATCTCAACCCCGATTAACATTTCCCTTTTCTTTTTTTTGGAATACGACTAATTACATTTTTTAACTAGTCGTACCATTGGTCATTTTATTACGATTTTTCAGGAAATATCAATTATCAAATTCATAATATTAATCGACAGATATTAATTGATCTTCATTTTGCAGTCGATCAATTAATCGACTTTTACTTTTACATTGGGGGGAGATTTAGTTTATTATGGGTTGGTCATTCTGGGAACTCTTATCTTAAGTCTAAGGTGTAAGTTTTTTGTACCCCGCTAGGTGTTCGACTTGTATATCTACATATAGATGGACCTTGGTCTTAACATGTACGAATCTTCTTGCTCTGGACCAGACGCGAATATTTGACTTTTCAACTGGCTTCTTTTGCTACCTAATCTATATGGAGTCTGTCCTATAGTGTTTTTGCTCTGGCAATCGAGTCGTTGATTTATGTTCTACGAAATTATGGACAAAAAATAAGCATCCTTCGACTAACAATAACATATTTCGCCAGACAAACAAACTTCCACATACACTTTTTAAATGAAAATCACTCTGAATTCATTGTTGATTGTCGAAGTAATCGAATGTTGAAATCGCAAAAATACCATATTGAAAATTAAGTATTACTTTGATTGAAAAGAATGTTCCATGGTAAGAAATCAGTCGCATAAGAAGGTGGAATCGAAAGGCGAGGAATGATTGGAAAAGAAACGGGGTCCATTCGGCAAGACGGAATACCTAGTGAAAATATATACGTATATGCACCCAGTGTAAATTTCATGGAGAATTCCAGGAATTTGTCTACGGATTTACATTACCAATTCACTTGGTGACACTACATAAATTTCTTCTAGCTTTCGTGAAATTTCTACAGGTAACATTTCCATTAAGATCAGTCTCTCTAAATGTTATCCTCATTATCCCATTTCTCACTGCTATTACATACGTACGTATCTCTCTCTTTCTATTTCCGCCGAAATATAATTATAAATAAAATTACCCTACTATAATTATCTATATTTGGTTATCTAGCGTGCCGAATAACTGCTGGACAAATTCGCCGTTCAAGCCTCGTACGCACGCGGATACCTTCGTCCATTCGTTACTCGTCTCTTGTCCCACGAATAATAGGCAAGGAACGTAAAGAGAGCACACTATAGATATATAGAAATATTCGCCATACACAGAGACACAGAAGCTAGTACAGTTGAAGGACTTCCTTCCTTCCTTTCCTTATAACTGACTCCTCCAATGAGGAGATGTGCCAGTAACTAGAGTTGAAGGACTTTGGGTAGATATAGAGAACTCCTGTAATGCCCTACCCTACATATTGATAGATTCCACCTTCAATTCGCAGGATTTAATTTCCAAGCAGATTCATACTGTGAGTCTTAAAGTACCTCGGATTTTGAATTGAACATCTTGAGTTCTAAGCTGGTTTACACTTCATTAAATTAACACGCTGTGATTAGGCAATCCTGCGTACAGCCCCAAAAGAAAATTAACATTTACGAATAATACAATATTTTCAAATAACAACAATTGAATTGAGATTTTCAAATTTCTAGGATTTCATTCTATTTTCGTATTTTATTAAATGAATTTATATCTCACAATAAAAAAAATCGTTATACATATATAATCCTATACCAAGCGAAGGTTTCCGCGAACCGTACAATAAATTCAAACGAATAACACACTCCGCGGAATCTATTCGCGTGTAACCCGCTTGCATTCGGGAACGATGATCCCATGTTTCCTATACAGGAAAATCCAAATATTCCGAATCTCGTCTGTGCACTCCTGCGGTAAATATACGCTACACAGTATACGATTCTACTTAATGCCCTCCATTTTCATTTATTCGTATACGAGTAGGAGACGAACAATTTTTACAATGGCGTCGGGACGTCAACGTCGGTATCTCTTCGTTTCGATTTCGTCAATTTAATGTATCTACCGAGATCCGCTATCGGCCCCCTTCACTGATTTGCGGTGGGTTTTTTAAAAAATGGAAGGAAGAAAAATAAAACCAAAAAGGAAAGCAATATTAGCCAAAGCATTACGTAGCTCGCTATACATATATAGGAGTGGGAGTGTATCATCCTGACGCTGTACAATGTTATTTTTCCCAGGAGAAAAAAGAGAAGAACCTGGTTTTCAATATTTATTTTTACTTTCCTTGTTCTTTTTTTTCTAATTAAAATTATATTTGTCCGACGCGCAAATAATTACTCGTAACGATTGAAATTTCTATTGGCCAATGAAAATGATCGTTGTACGGAATGCAAAGGCGAAGGTGCAGAAAGCAGGACGTACGGGACAGCGACGACAGGCTCGGAGATCGGTACGATCGCTTGCAAGTGCACAATCGTAATTAGCCTAATTACCTTCGTTATCCATCCATATGTACTGGCTACGCAATCCGCGTTAATTAACTTGAACAAGTTCCGCCAATCTGAATATGCTAACTTATCTAGGGATAGTTGTAGTCGTAGTAACGACTTGATGTATTTGCGAGCTTCTGCGAAAGTTTCAGCACCTTGGCCGAACACCATTACTCTCCATGTCGCACGAGGTGCAATAACTTCAGACCGGGATCGAATCAGGTATCTTGACAGATTCCAAGATGGAATGTAATGATGGCAAGTTGGATTCTAATCAGGATACTTTAAACGAGATCTTACAGGGACTCCAGAGCGATTCCATTTCGTATTTCATAGGAACTCCAGATCAGATTTTATAGGGATTCTAGTGCGATTCCAAATCAGATTTTAATTCAGATTTTTCTTTTGGATTAACTTTTTTCATTTATTACGATTCGAGTATCTATTCGGTATCTAGCGGGTGTCTCAAAATCGGTGTCTTTGAAGTTTCGGGAATGACTTGACGTTGCGGAAGCCAACACTTCCGGCTACCGATGAACCGAGCAGCGAGACCAACTACTACTCTCTGTGAATTTGCCAGGGTAGCTAACGTTGTGCTACTGGATTACTGTGCTTGTGCGTAGGTCGCTGGATTGGTTACTATAATCAAAAGAAAACCACAGAGTCCTCAACGGACGGTACGGTCTAAAAAGAATGCTTCTCTCATGAAAGAAAGATGCAGGATTGTAGTAATATACTAATTTATTATTAATACTACGATAAAAATTACAACATAAAGAAAACTATGAGCGTTATGAATGAACGGATTTTGCACTACCTATCTTAATAATATTGTTGCGACTTGGAAGTGGGTATCGAGAGTGAATTAATACACTTTGTATTTGTGAATTTAACTTGTTTGTTTATTAAGATTATTAATAGAAATGAAAATAAAAAGGCGCCTTTTCTTGTCTGCTTAATATAAACAGTTAGATTAATATTCAGACTTTTATTCTACTGTTTTACTGACACTAGATTCTATTTGACAAAGACTAATAGGATGGATTCTCCATGCGTCGTTCTTATCCTTTTTAACTTACATGCTAGCCGCCTGACTGACTGACTTCCATTTTGTTCTGCGCATGTCACTGTGTGCCACAGCTAATTCGTACAATTTTGGCCGCATTCACAACTCGCTATTGTAAATCCTTAAATCTAATTTGCATGAATCGCTATTAAAGTGATTAAACTTAACACTCCTCCTTAATCACTTTAACTCGTAACTGTTTGAAGATTGTACAAGACAGGGGTTTAGTTAATATATCGGCTATCTGTTCAGTACTCTTTACATGTTTTAAAGTAACGGTGGATTCCAGATGTTCTTATATAAATTTTCGTGTAATATCAATGTGTTTCTTTCCTTTAGTAATTTTCCCTTCGTGGGTGTTTTGTAACATGCAAATAGCTGATCTGTTATCGACATACAAGGTTGTAGGTTTACTTAAGTTTGCAAGACCTAGCTCACTGCCTAAACGTCTTATCCAACAAATATCGTCAATAGCTATTGAATTTGCTACATGACGTTGCTTTTGTGTATACCACACAATGGGACCTCCCCTTAACCGTTTGACTGCTACGCGGCGCAAAAGCGCTGCGTTCATTTGTCTCGAAAACCGCGACGCAGCGCTTTTGCGCTGCCAGTTTCAGTGTGTCTTTATTGCTCCGTGGGAGTGAACGTAGTCTGACCTCACGCTTACTTTGTAACACGAATGCATTCTAAAATAACTTTTTACCGTTTTTATATATTAATTTTAAAAAATAACCATGTCACGGGCTATTATTTCGGACGTTGATTCGATTGCTAGTGATTCTGAGGATGGTGAAAG
>JARQTB010000834.1:7925-22568 GCA_030142455.1 Cephus pulcher
ACTGATAGAAAACGATTGAAATCGGCAATTAGTTTTATCGTTTCTTATCGACTTCTATCGTATTTTTTAAGCAGGGAGATCATGGTTTGTTCATTCCCAACTATGTAAGTCTATCTGGGCCTGAACTAGAAGTTCGCCAGTACCCCAAGAGTTAATAATCTAAATTGACTTCATATAGTTCCTTGTTGCAGTGACAGTTTATTGATTGGGCCTTATCAATGTCCAGGACAGAATTAGTTTGTTTATTTGCTATGAATTTTCAAAATTTATTTGCTGTGAATATAATAGACCGTAAAATAATTCGATCCTGTCAAAAGCGTTTGACAAATTGGTAAAGGCCAATGCTTGAGCATAACAATAAAATTGTGCTTATGAAATGCACGGTCTAATGGTAGAAGTCAACAATCAGGTATACTCTTTTTTGATGTATAATAACACAAATCATGATAATGTAGCATTGGAATAATTATTTAAAAATCAACATTTTTTTTCTAAACTTAGTAAATACTTTTACGACATGCATATACATATAGTGTGTTAATCACTTTTAACTGAAGCAACATGTACAAATTGAGCTGGTGGCACAGCGGGTAATGTCGCACTCCTCAATTTGGGTATCTCGACAATCGCAGGATCACAAATAGTAAACTCTCATACCTATTTTTTAAATATTGCTTTAATCATATAATTTTGTCGTTATGCCAATTATATATTTCATGTTTTTATTTAATTAATATCAAAACAGTTTCAACAATTTGCGGTATCAATCGTACATGTTCAAATGGATAGTAAAGAACTGACCTGGAAAACTGTCTATAACTTAAACAGTTTGACATAATTAATGACTAGACACAGTATGCGTTACATTTCTGGTCAGATGCTAGGTAGTTTTTCTAGTTAGTGTCCAGATAAAAGTGGGGAAAATTATTTTGTACTCGGTTAGGGATCATATACAATTTCTACTATGACAGTAACACAAAAGTATATCAATTGGGGGAAATTCTTAATTTCTAGAAATATAGCTGTAGCGATCAAGAGACTCGGTCGAGTTGAAGTTATGTAAATAATCCAGCACACTCTCCTCTCTTACGTTTACCACACGGCTTCAATAAGCTGAACACCATTAACGACACTTATATGCATTCAGAATTATATTTTCTTTAAAAATTCGTATATATCTTTATGCGTTTCTAACAAAATGGACTTACAAATTAAATTAATATGCCATAAAACATTTTCGACAACGCAATATATTTCTTTGATTACCGACATCACAATGCATTTACATTTTATATCTGTAAAAATATAGATTTCAATGCTTAGAGCTTCTATATACATATATCCCGTTAAGCAACAAAAACTTGTCATATCCCGCAAAAAAAACCACTTTCGTGTGAAAAACTACGCACAGTACAGGAATGCTGTGAATTCCTCTAAACAAAAGTATTGGAATCATATTATTGAGGCCAAGTACATAAGTCACTACATGTTTGCCTATTACATGATCTGGCACTGGCCCATCATTTGAATTGTATTTAAAAAATTTCCTATAATGTTTTTGCTACTCTTTTACATTACTACTGCTTCCCGTAGTTGATTATGATTTAATGGTCATTTAATAATTTATAAAACTTTAGGTGATTCCTTATCGAGTACTACTTGGCCTCAATAATGTGATTTCAATACTTTTTATTAGAGGAATTCACAGCACTCCTGTATTTGGCGTAGTTTTTTACACATAAGGGTTTTTTTGGGGGATAAGTAGTAGTGAGCATACTACATTTTTTGTATCCGCATTAAAATAATTGTAAAACTTTTAGCTTCGATGCAATATTCGTTAAAATATATTACTATTATGCATTTTAGTAACAAAAACTATCGTAGAAAATTGTGATTGCACAACAAATATGATATATCTACACATACTGTTAATGTTGTTAGAATTTTCTAATAGCATGTAAGCTGTTCATAAAACGCTATGATAAATCTCGTACGTAGACTATTAGTAATGAGCATTATTCAATGATTACATTTTTGTTCAATCCATATTAAGTATGAAATGTAAACATTTTAATCTCTACAATACTATTCCAACTGATAAAGATGAAAATATAGTATATGGTTAAAAATTTGTTACCTGAAATCCTTTTTTATTAAGATTGTATTGTAAAAATATGCCCTAAAGTTGACCCTACATTTTGTATGGTTAATCGAAAAAACTAAATCTGTTGCGTTTATTGGTTCGAAGAAAATTTTCGTTACCATCTATGTTAAGATATATTAATTATTAAACTTAGGCAAAATTGAAGTAGTCGGGACAAAATGGTTGTATTCAGCCAAATGTCCTTAATTTTCGAAAAAGTTTGCAAATTCACATATGTATTAAAATATATTAGCGAAAAGCTTGATATCTAACGCGTCTACTGTAAAAAAAAAAGGATGAGCGCTATTCACCGTACAATAATGGAGAAATCAGCGTCCGAGAGTAGTAATATGACATCTGTGTCTGTTCGATTTTTATGCTCTTTGTTTCAGGTGGTGCAATATTACACGAAAAATATTTCAAATTTTTAGCACCACTTTCAAGGTGTTGCACACAATTTTTTTCATGTAACCTCTACCAATGCATAGTTAATAGATTCTTTTATCACTTGTAATAATTTTTATTTAAGAAGATTATAAACTTGAAGCGAGTAACTATTAGTAGTCACGTGCTTTCGTGAAGTTAGATTCAGCCATCAATTATGCAAACGTATTTGCAGATGATACACTAGTCATTTTGAAATCTGCCGTAATTTATTACAAGATCCTAAGTATTATGCAACGTTTGCTGCTAAATATTTGCCCCATCTTATTCGTGTTATTATTGTCCTCGTGTAACGAGGCCTTGCTGCCTTCCTTTCGTCGTCAGTTATTAGGCTGAATTTCCGTTCCAAGCAACGTCGAAACGCGTTTTTTATTGCTCAGATTATTGCAAATTTAACGCTTATTATCTCAAAATTATTATATATAAAATAAAGATTGCAAAAACACATATTCCTTAAAATTTTACAAGTCTACTCCAATGTGTTTCATACCGAACACCCTGTATATAAAACAGTATTAAGAATAGACAAAGGAAGATGTACAGAACAATTAAAGTACGCTTGAATTGTATTCCAGGATTTCTCGGCATCAATATTGGAGCTTTTAAAAAGAACCTAGTAAAATCGAGCTCTGAAAATCGAATTTCCCTTTTTAAGTAGTTCGAATACGTCAAAGAGACGAGGAAAGCAAAGAGTGAAGTGAAAAGAGGATTTTGGCTTGGTTACGAAGAGGGCAAGGTAACCAGAAGAGAAAAAAATGTAGGAGTCTAAGAACGAATGAGAGTGAATGAATAAGTAAGATAGACCAACGAAGATTGGGCAGAAGCGGTGGGATGACATTCAAGTCGGAAGGACTGCCCGAGCACAGCGGATATAAATATTTAAACAGCAAATCTACTTGGGGCTTATAGAAACTCGTCCACTGAGTGACATAAACTGAAAACTGGGATCGTGCTAGTAGTGTCGATGGTTTATTTTTTCAGGAATTTGTATACCTGCTACTGTAAATATCGTGTTGCTAGTTTTCAATTATCGATAAGTTGGTTTATTCGACGAAATTACAATGTTGCTCAACTCAATACTTGGTTCTTATCCACATGGAAATCTGAACATTTTTGTATTTGGCTAATGTGTATGAATCTTTCATTTTTTGTCTTTATTCTTTTAATGTCGATTTCAATTTTATATTCACACTGTCTACACCTGAAACGAATAAATTCCATTTTACTTTGATGAAAATGACAGCAGCGGGACAATTTTTAAAGTCATTTTTATACTTTAATGTTATTTTGATGAAACCAATATCATTGTTTCGAAAATCGTGAACTATTGATATAGTGTTGCTTTTATAAGTGTTATAAGCATATACATATATACATGTATAAAGTATAGTTTGGGGACAATTTCAATAATACAGCTGCTAGTTTGAGAACAATTGTATAGCTTCGGGTCGGACCTCAAAGTGTTATCAATATAACGTATGATTTGAGGCCCATAAAGCGACTGTCACACCAAATTTGTTTACTTATTTTTAATGCTACACATCCGGAGTCGTGATGAGCTTAGAAAGTGTTTCGTTGGGTTGGGTTGGGTTGGGTTGGGTTGGTTTAGAATTTCAATGCTGTGATGCGTAAGGGTTTTAGCTAAAAAAAACGTTAGCTTGCTATTGTGAATGCCCATTAATCGCCTGGATCCTCAAACTATACTTGTTACATGATTATATATATATATTGTCATGTACCAAGTATAATTTGAGGACCCAGGCGATTAACGGGCATCCACAATAACGAGCTGATATTTTTTTAGCTAATACCCTCAGGCATTGAAATTCTAACCTAACCTAACCTAACGAAACACTTTCTAAGCCCATCACAACTCCGGATGTCTAGCATTAAAAAAAAGTAAACAAATTTGATGTGACAGTCGCTTTATGGGCCTCAAAACATACATTATGTTGAAAAGACTCTGAGGTCCGACCCCAAATTATAGAATTGTCCTCAAACTAGCAGCTGTATTACTGAAACTGTCCCCAAAGTATGCTTTATTAATGTATATACACATATAAACAGGGTGAGTCACCTAACGTTTGCACCTCAAATATCTTTATTGTTTCTATAGATACGTAAAATATGGTAAGGACAAAGTCGAATGGTACAATAGGGCTGACATGATGCCAAACAAAAATTTTGTTTTCATGTCATTTTTTTTAGAGATATCAAGGTCGCCTTGACTTTTTTAAATGGAATCTTTTATTTTTTTTTTAATTTTTTATTTTAGTTTTATACGTTTTTTCTGCTTTTGACCTTGAATGACCTTGGAATAAATATAATCGCTGAATTCCTAATGAAAGGGACTATCACTGTAGGTATTTCAAAAAGGGTGGTTCCATTTAAAATAGTCAAGGCGACCTTGACATCTCTAAAAAACGACATGAAAACAAATTTTGTTTTGGCATCATATCAGCCCTATTGTACCATTCAAATTTTTTATACTTTAGTTATCTAATTCAGTACCTTATTCATCTACTAGCCACCAGTTCTTTTTGTTATGTTGGTATTTTGATACCAAGTCACATTTAGAGAGATTCGTATCATAAACTATGCGTGTTTTAGTGTTTTTTGCAATCTGAGTGTTTTCCCTATTTTATAGTTTTTGTGGTGGATTTTCTCGCTCCAATGACTTTGCCACAGCGTTCGCAACCTTCAATTGTTTTGAGGATCTTGATGAAGTTGATTTAGGATCTATGGTTTTTGCGGTGTTTGAAGTGCTATTTTTGGGAGATGGGAATCTTATTCACTTCTTCATCTTCGATATACAGTTCCATGCTACCAATGCAACTACCGCAGGCCCTCTGAATCGTGAAGCATATGGAGCTTCTCGATAATAATTGGTGACTCTTACTATAGATCGCGTCACTGTTTCACTGACGCAATTTTCAAAAATCAGACCACTATATAAATAAAGGGTTATGGCGCTAACTCTAAATTTATATATCAATTTCTGAAATCCTCTAGTGTAGTCGTATAATTTATTTGTGCTATAATGATTACTCATAAGATAACCAAATATGGTTCTTTATACCATAGACTGTATTTAGTAACAGTAAGGAAAATTTCTGAATATTTGTTACCAGAAATTATAAATTTTTAAGGCAATAGATTCGATCCGGGTGATTTCTAACGGGGCTAAAGCTTACTTTGTAACTATTTTTAGTGTATAAAGCTGTATTAACATCGAATTTTACCAAATTTTCCCAAGGCTGAATAGCTTATATCATATTGTGTAATATAGCTTTGTTACACATATAATGTAAAATTAAGAAACCAAAATATATTCCAGAAAAATAGTAATTGGTTTGAACCCGTATATGATATACATTTTTGAAATTTACATAATCTAAGAATCTTTAAGCGCCACAACTCCTACTCCCAAACTCGTCAAATAAAATCGGACACGCTACTTTTGTACCAATTGGCAGTGTCTTTTAAGAAGAAATATGATGTCCATCGGAACGAATATTTCGCGTTAGTGAGCAGAGGCTCAGACAACGGGCGTTATTGAGTGTCGCGATAAAGCTGCTTTAAGGGCGAGAAAGAAATGGCAAGCGAGGAAGGTAGAGGTTGATGGTCGACCAATGGAGGGATGACTGTTCATTGGTGGGGATATGTGATAAGGATACGAGAAGAGAGGTGGGATAGGTCTGGAAAAAAGAAAAACCGATCGACCGCGCGTATAGAGCGCGTTTAAACGGAAAAAACAGGGGCCCGACCCGTTAAAAATGTTTCTATTTGGTAATACTTCGCATTGTAGTCGTTTGCGATAAGGAAGCGCCACAACGACATGTTCGTCGTGTATAATCCCAAATTCAAATCCAAACCCATGGGAGGTTTCGTTTCACACCCAACGCTGGTACCTCCCATACCAAACACTTTGTTTCAACAGTGACGTTCACTCATGTCTCTCCCCTCCGCCCACGTTTCCTCTGCACCTTCTTTTCTACCACAATAGTGAACATTCCAAATATTCTAATAGTGAAGCTGACCTCTATTATCTCGCTTGTTTGTGGACCTACAAAAAAAAGAAACAAAAATATACCGCTACCCCTTTATACACAAATTGCCAAACTGTTTGCTTAGGTTTATCCGTGTATTATATAAATTTCATTTTCGGTAGTCTATTTAATTTTGATTTATCGATTGATTCAATTTATTTTTCTTTATATCTTTTACTCCCTATCTCAATCATTTACTACATTGTTAGTTTAAATGTCTTATGAACTTTAGATTGGTGTTCTCCTGATTCTCATTATACGAGAACTCACTTTATCTCGTGTTTTCATTAATTACCATAATGTTACTGTTGGGACTTCCTCTTGAATCAACTATACAATTGCATACGCAATGTCATATGCACGGTCCTTAACCACTTAAGGTACGGTTAATTTTTTACTTTTACGGTCAAAAATGAGGACATGTTTGTTGACGTTTTCGATTTAGCCTGTGTCTTATACAGGTTCACACAACCTG
Organism: Cephus pulcher; assembly: GCA_030142455.1. Taxonomy (NCBI): domain Eukaryota; kingdom Metazoa; phylum Arthropoda; class Insecta; order Hymenoptera; family Cephidae; genus Cephus; species Cephus pulcher. The sequence continues at coordinate 15,037 of JARQTB010000834.1, forward strand.
CAAGTTAAGCATGCTCATAGTCCTGACTATCCCGTTTCGTGCACTGTAACAGCTAACGTAAAACAACCAATTTCCACGCCAATATTTTCATACTTGAAATGTGATTACCTGTCAAGATGGCGAACTCTATAGACGAGATCAATATCGTTAGAGAAATCAAACTGCTCTATGATATACCCGGTATTATTACCTACCTGATATTTGAATGTTGCATAATCTTCCGATTTCGGAAAAAATCTCGTTCCATTTGTTCTCCTTTTAACCAACATTCTTAAATTCAGGATGACTCTTATCACCGAAAAATTTGATGTCGCCAATGAGCATACGTCCATAATATTTTACGGAGTTATGGACGTACGCTGATTGTCGTTATCTCTAACACTTCAGACAACCATTACATGTTATATCAAACACATTTACATAATACCAACATACATATGTGGTATATTTTGAATAATAATAATAATAATGTTTAAGCAGCAAAGCGTAGGTCTAATTAGTTTTATTACATATTTATTATTTATATAGATTATGGTGATGTGATATAACGACTCCCCTTCTTCAATAGTCTGTATCATGCTATCACGGATTCCTTTCGCGAAAAATGCGTCTATTCGTATCTAAAATCAAATGGAGGTAGGGGATGAACAAAAGCGTTGGCTATAGATATACGCATATAGTTATACTGTGTAGTTATCGGTATATAGGGGATGCGGTAGCTATAGCGATAGGATCGTGGGGGCGCAGGGTCGAAACGTTATAAAGGGGGACTGATGGGGTGACGGAGTGCGCCGAAGAAGGAATACGTAGTGAGAGACAGGTTGAAGACGGGGTTGAAATATTCTTGCTAAGCGTAAAATCGACTAACTCAGCATTTTTACGATCATTTTTTAAATTTTGGCATATCAATTATGAGACAATTTAACATTAGATCGCTTCTACAATTTAATATATTACTCATAATACAATATACATAATCCATGAAATGAATGGAATGATGAAATGACATGTGACTTTGTTTGAAATTTGCTTCATAAAGTATAATATGCATTGTTTCTTATTTCAATATTTCTGGAACCAAAATTTCCTGGAATAGTACTCCTATTTATTAAACTATTTTTTAATGTATGTCGATTAATTTATTTAACGTGTTTATTCAACATAAACAAAGGTTAGTTTGAGATACGATTATAATTATCCACTCGGTTGTCGACCTTAAATCATTATATAATAAGATAAGACCAGACTTGAATTATTAATTTTTATTTAAACAACAATTTACTTGATTTGACGAATAAATTTGCTTTTGACTCGAATATAGGCTATTATATTATTATATCGATATCTGATCTGTGAATGTGATCCATATCAATACATAGTCACGAAACTACAGAAATACAACGAAAATTTAGCTAAAGTTTAGTTGAACGTTTGGCGAAAATTTATAAACGAATAAAAAGATGTTTTATTATGCGCTTTGGGATGAACATTCCAAAAAACTATTTATCATATTATAATAACAGGAATTGAGAGCAATATCGATTAACAAAATTACTCATGTAACTTTTTGCTGGTGATCTACGTTTCGTGATTACGTTTCGCAAATTATGTTAAACAATAAAACGGATTGAAAACGACTTTCAAACATCGAAAGTTTGAAGAGCGGAAGAAAAGGTTATATTTTCGAATTCAGTTGCATTTGCAGCAATCTTAATTCAAGAGATAATGGTCCAATCTCCTCTAATAGAATTTGGTTCGCGCAGCGCGGCGCATTTTCTACTTGTCTTTCATTTCTTGATTCCGCTCCACTTCCGTTGTTCCAATAACTAACCTGAGCTCTTTTGAATTGTTCAAATTGTTTAAGAAATGAAGTAGCATTTCCGACACTCTTGCCGCTTCTATAAAGATGTATTAAATATCTTAGCCCAAACTAAATTTAACAAAAACGTATAAAACATAACATCTTTGTATTTGACTCACTCTCTTCATATCATATAAATTTATTACTTAATGTATAGAAGGAGTATATAGTAGTATAAATTAGAAGAAATTATGATATTCTGCAAAGAGATGATGCTTAAAGACGCTTCTGATATAAAATATACATATAGTGTGCCGTGGGTACAGTATCATCTGGACGCAAGTTACTTTTTAAAAACTACATTAAAATACACTAAAATTAGTTCATTTAACCTCGACAAAATTTCAAGAGAATTGGAAGACGCGATGTTTCCGGTAGACGACAAAGTAAAGTAATATGCATAAGTGCAGACTGACGAGCAGACATCTGTGCATACATAAATCCATGTATGTGTACATATTTACATATATGCGCGCGCATCATTGCTCAGACATCAAGAAATTCAGTTTCCCAACGTGAAGCATAATATCGTCTAGCAGCACATTTTTATGCTATCCTTGTGATTTTCACCAGCAAGCCAACCGTCTCGAATCTCCACTCTCATCAGTTCTTTCCACTCTTCTCCTTACCGACCCCATCTGCGAAGAATAGTTTAGATTTTTATCGATTTCACATTGAGAGTAAAAATGTGGAAACTTAATGTGAGATAGAGTTTCCATCCTTCACTTTTCGCTGGTACAGTAGGTAGGACATCTGTTAAACTCTCTATTGGACAGCAAGTTGTAGTAAAAATGTGAAGCTAAATTATGAGTGAAATGTCTATGATACATTATAGGCTGACATAATCGAAGCTCTATCATTAAAATGAAGAAATCGGCGAGCAATTTTAATTCAACTCTTTAGACTGATTGTCGCTCTACAATACGTTGTATGTATCACCTGATATGATGAAATTGATTTTGCGCACGTGCAAGTTGAAGCTGATACAAATTTGCATGTGCATATGTCGGTCCACAAGTTCGAGATGTTCTTTTGATAGATCAAAAGCTGTAGCAAAGTCTGTAGCAAATCACACCTGTCACTGAATAAAATGTTTGTTACAAAGTAGGCGTATGCATCGTTTCGTCCTAAATATAGGTACTATACGCGCACCGACTATAGGTATTCACACGCGGTCAAACTAACACATGCACATATGACATTAATTAGGTATCTGATCAAAAATACTTTTTTCGAAATTTACTCAAAAAATAGTTTTGACTGCTTAATATTCGTTAAAAGATGTGAAATATGTAATTGACATAATGCAAATATTGTATGATTAAACAACATTAAAAAATTAGGTATAATCGCTTACTATCTGTGCAACCATGGGCAATATATGAACCTGAGATTTTTAGCATGTTTAAAGTAAAAAATGTGACAATCTACCCACTGAGCTACCTGTTCAATTTGTATATATTGCTCTAGTTAGAAGTAAATAACTTTCGGAAAATTCCTCTGAAAACATGATTCTTATATGTATTGCATATAAGCCTCAATCAATATATTTGGAACTGAATGTTACAAATATAATTTTGCGGAGTATTAAAACTTTTTTATATCTTGATTTTTTAATAATTTTACCAAACGCTTAACTAAAATGGTTTACATTGTATTTAAATGATTGTTGACCATGTATTTCCCAAGCGCGAGCTCGATCGTTATGCCCAAGCATTGGCACTTACCAATTTAGCATATGCCTTAGATGGGATCGAATTCTTTTACAGTCTATTACATTCATAAGAAATAAACACAAAACTAAATTCAACCTCGGACACTGATGTGGTCCTACCCATGACACAAATAGACCAGGTATACATAGACACTAGCGATTGTATTTTGGTCCAGATCGTGCAAAGTCTAATGACGTCTCATTCAAAGCGACATCAATTTCACTTTGGGGGGGGGGGGCTTATTTACGTTTTGGTTCGTAAGAATATGGCACCTCAAAGTGAATCTGATGTCATCGCGAGACTACACAACATATGAAAAATCTGCCAATCAAAGTAGAGAGAGTCCGATGACGTCATTGTCCAAATGTGCGGAAGCGCTGGTGACTATTCGTATCATGATCCTACCCAAAAACTGTCAAATCTACACTTATGTTTATATCTTGGAGTAGTACTAGTATGCGCCTTCTTCGAGCCCAGATAAGCTTAGATAGTTTAAAAAGATCGTATTGTGATATAGTTTAGTAGCTCAGCATACTGATGCGCGCCCCGGCACTCGATACTAGCTAGGTTTCTATGCCTAGTTTCAGTCCCGGCCGAGACCTTTTCGTTATCAGGGAAAAGGATGAGGAAATTTCTACTAAGGCTGCTCCGGCCCGGAGTTGATGGGAAGAGGGGCAGATTTGGATCCGATTCAGCCTCGATATAAATCCATATGCACTATCGTACCCACTAGATATTTCAATGCGAATATCTTAAGAGTCATTAACCTGATGATCCACGTTCACGACTTATCAGATAACGCGAAATAAAATGCGACTTTTAAAATGAAAAATTATTTTCTTTAGTGACTTCAATCTTATCCGTTTTAATTATTTTTGAGTGTTATATACATATAGTACATATATTGAAACGTTTCGAGATTTTTGAGGAGCAGGAATCCCATGGCTTGTTGAGGAGTTTGTGTACTGGGTAAGCGTGTTGATAGGAAATAGTACTTGATTTTTAAATTAAATAATCGTAATATATTGTCCTATAAATTAAATACTAGAAAGTCACTTCATGGCTATCTCATTCTCTTACACACTCTTATAATTGTGTACACTTTTTGTTATTGTACTTTGACTGGAGTTTGGTTTCTAGGAATGTTAACGGTAATAATCTCTAATATTATTTCCTCATGATTGTCGGTGTGACTTGATTCAAGGAATTATGTAACATTCGGGATTTAAAGGTCCTATTTTCCCTTTTCTTTATCGGCGTCGCTATGAGAGGTCGATAGGAGTTTTGAGAATTTTTAGGAGTTGAGGCGTTCTCTCAGATACAATTATGCACATCCATAGTCCACACTTATGTGGGTCTCTTGACGCATCCGTCATCGAGAATAGGTATTTATGAAGGAAAAAGAATAGAGTTTGGGGGGGGGGGTATAAGACCAGAACGTTACAATATATATATCTAAAGGAGATAGGTAGCTGAAATGACCAGTTTAGAGACTTAATTATGGTCGAAAAGTCTCTTGTAGAAATTGCACACATTGGTGTAACTCTGTATTTACCCATCTACTTTTTGAATTTCGGAAAGAACGCAGGTTAGTTAGATCAAGAACATCTGATCAACACTTCGTGTAGTTATAACTTGAAATACGTTAGACTTGCCTAATCAGGCAAGCCATATTAATGTGAAATCAGATGCGTATCAGGTTGATACAGGACGAATCTGATCAGGCATACCTTACTAATTCCTGATCCAGTTCTGATGAAACATCAGGCAGCTTGATTATATTTCTGTTTGAAAGATTTCTACTATATCCCATGTATCTTCTCATGCATATTTTTATATGCAATCAAGTTGGCTAGACTCTAATCTCTTTATTTCTCAGTGATAGTATTAAATGTCGTGATAGTGACTAGGTAATACGTAGATTCAATTTCTACTCGGGTATATTCTACAATTTGAATTTCTGTCGAGCTGTTTTTAATATATTTTAAATACATTATTAATATCACGGTCAGTGAATTCCTTCTTTATTTTTTTTTCATTTTTTATCTTGACTCTCGTTTCCAGTTAGCTATCCAAATACACTTTCAATTTTATAAATTTAGGTTTTTTTTTCATTATAAATTATATGCTAAAAGTCAATGATATTTCATCCTTTTCGATGTTCCCCATATATTATGTAAGCAACAATATCCAAGAAGTTCATCCTAAGATTCGAATATTGCAAGGATTCTTTAACTATAGATGAAATCACTGTTAAAAAAACACAATTCTGCAAAAAACTGAAACTCCATAGTGTGGATAACATTTATAATTACAAAAACAGAATATACACTGACAACGAAGGCTATCGAAGTGTCACCCCCCGATTTCAATGAAACTTTGCTATGTTGTAGAGGACAAAAAAATAAGAGACACGCGTTTTTTTTTTATGTGCCGATATACACTTTAAAGGTGTAAAAACCACCCCCAAAGTTCACCCCCAAAAACAGTTTTTTCACGATATCTCTGTTTCTATGCTGTTTTTTTTTGTTTAAACCAATTGGAGATTGCTTGTTATTGAATGACGATCTTTTATATATATATTGTATATATATACATGTTTAAAGTATAGTTTGGGGACAATTTCAATAATACAGCCGCTAGTTTGAGAACAATTGTATAGTTTCGGGTCGGGTCTCAAAGTGATAGCAGTATAACGTATGTTTTGAGGCCCATAAAGCGACAGTCACACCAAATTTGTTTACTTATTTTTAATGCTACACATCCGGAGTTGTGATGAGCTTAGAAAGTGTTTCGTTAGGTTAGGTTAGGATAGGTTAGAATTTCAATGCTGTGATGCGTGAGGGTTTTAGCAAAAAAAAAAACGTTAGCTTGCTATTGTGAATGCCCCTTAATCGCCTGGGTCTTCAAACTATACTTGTTACATGATTATATATATATATATACATATATAAAAGATCGTCATTCAATAACAAGCAATCTCCATTTGGTTTAAACAAAAAAAACTGCATAGAAACAGAGATATCGTGAAAAAACTGTTTTTGGGGGTGAACTTTGGGGGTGGTTTTTACCCATTTAAAGTGTATATCGGCACATAAAAAAAACACGTGTCTCTTATTTTTTTGTCCTCTACAACATAGCAAAGTTTCATTGAAATCGGGGGGTGACACTTCGATAGCCTTCCTTGTGAGAATGTAATGGAAATTCTTTATAAAAAACTAGATCCATAAAATAGTAAAGGAAAACCTTCAAGCCTAAATTGTTAAATTAAAATCATTCCATTCACTAGGGATTCTCTTCTAAAGGGGTGATAATAGATAATAGCTAATATGAAAAAATACATATTGATATTATAGTTGACTCAATCGCAGCAATTTTTTTTTTTATACACAGACGATTTTCATTTTCAATTCACATGATTGCGTAACGCATAAGAATAATACTGTCGGTAATTAGATGTTATACTTAAAAAAAAATACAGAATATAAACTGCTTGAACTAAGTAAAGAATCAGGTGAGAATGAACAGTCTGTTTGCTCATCACATGTTGTGAAATTATCAGAATAGCAAGTTTTGATATACGGTACGGAGAATCCCCCTTATTCGATAGATTACACAAAAAATGTAAAGCATTTTTTAAAATACCATTCAATTTCGAAAACGAATAGCACTCCGTGTTCTTCGTAGTTCTGAAAACAAATGAAAAACTGAATAAACAAAAAATAAAAACGATACGAAATTTTCGCTATGTCCGCCTGTACCCCATTATAAAACGAGCACAAAGGAGAAAGCAAACACAAGTGTCGTCTGTCTCCTCAAACACACTTGGTTCCCGTTTCTCTACGGTAGCTTTCTCTCTTCAGTTCTCTGGCAATATTGTGTTCTCTCTCTCTCTCTCTCTCTCTCTCTCTCTCTCTCTCTCTCTCTCTCTCTCTCTCTCTCTCTCTCTCTCTCTC
>JARQTB010000837.1:0-40501 GCA_030142455.1 Cephus pulcher
TGCCATAATGGTGCTCGGGGCCAGTGGTGCCCTCGAGCCAGGTGACGGGGAGGGGTTATTATAACATTTTTGTTACAGTATATACATATACATAAATATGATCTACTCCATAAATCATCTGCATTCGGTCCGCGATCAATATTGTTCGATACACACTGCCATTTGAATAATCTTTGTTATTTCACAGGATTATCTCATCTGGAGATGTTTATTGTTATTACCGAGACTGGTACATTATTTGAGAAAACAAAGAATATTCAGTGTCGAGTGATCTTCAGTACTCGAGTAAGCCATTCACTGTGGAATCGCTGTATGCATTCTGTCTGGTGCGTCCTGCGGGTCCTGGCCTTCGCATTCCTGGTGCATCTTAAGTTTTATTTTCGACCTTTGATGCACTTCAACGAGAGGAAATTCTCTGTAGGCTTTCTTCTTGAATTTTCTGTTTTTTTTTTTTTCATTTTTCTTCAGTTTGTCAATCTCTTTTGTAGTCTAATATTTGGTAGGGGTGACATTGAGGACGGTGTGTGTGTGGGTGTATATATATATATATATATATAAAACGGGAGAGGGATGGTTCGATGTACGGGAAAGGATTCGCGTTCTCGCTTATCTTTGGAATTCGCAGGCGCTGCTTAGTGTTTCTATGGAGACGATCGGCTCCGCTGCTCTAACCGCTTTAAACCGTTTTCAACCGTCTTGAGATCGCGTTGTCGTGTGCCGCACACGCCGCCGATTTAAATTTCAAAACACGCCAGGATCCGCCACAAAGAAACTAGTTTTCATGGTTTTTTTGTTCGGACACGGTGAAAATCTCAAAGTCTAATGTAATTGTGACCATGGCTATACGTTCCAGCGTGGATATTTTTAGGGAACCAGTTTCTTCGCAAAAGCATTTTTCTTCTTATTATTCGTACTCCTCCTCTCTTCCGCCTCTTCTTCCTTCTTCGTGTTCGCTCGCGTATCTCAAGCCGATGAACCAGAATCTTCAAAATGCTTTTTCATACGAATCCTTTTAATATTTGATCTACTATTTCCTTTAGCGTTCTCTTGTGGTCTCTGTTTACCAGATACAAAATACGATATTATAAAAGTGGATACATTGTATAACCAATTAATGACTGATGCAACCTGGAGGCCATTGCGAGGAACAAAGAGAATTTATCAGCATCCTTAGAAAAACAACCAAGTCTTTAAAGATTCTTAGCAGTACTCGAGTCTCGAGGTATTAAAAATAAAAGAAACATCGTTTTTCTTCCTAGAGCAATTTGTGGATGGAAAACAGGAGGAAGTCATTTAGCAGATTTCTTCTGGTGTCAGGGAGAGAAAAAAAGAAGAAAAAGTAACACTAGAAAGGAATAGAAATGCAGGACGGAAGGTATAAAAAAAATCTTTAAGAACGTAAAAGTTCCCAACATCCTTATTCTAAAAATAAGAAAATTGATAGTCCCAATTTATGGGACTCGCGTGGATCCTTGGAGGACCCATGAATGGCCACTGATTAAAAGGACCCTCCAATAATTCACGTGAGTAAACAGGCATTAAACTGTTATTACATCCATGAATAAAATTACCTAACTACGCCTGCATCATTTTCAGAGGGTACGAATCATCCTTATCCAAAAAGCCACCCCAACGACCGACGACCGACGAGACGCCACGATAAATTCATGATGGCTGTCGTCGTTAATGTCCACCACAGCAGTTCATTCTCATGGGATATACAAGGGGATTTTACCCATATGCATGAAAATCGAGGGTGAAACCCCAGATCGATTTCCTTATATCTATATACCTATAACTACCCGGACGCAATACGTCGATGTTAATGGACTCTAGGAAATAGTCTCGTTTCCCTTGAATTTCCTCTTTTTTACCTCAAAGGTGGCGTAAGGAGAAAAAAAAAGTACTTTACGTTAAAAGGACATTAAAAGGATCCATCCCTTAGCGACTACTATTTCAAAATGATTGATCGAGCATCCTGTCCCCGTCTTCAAAGAGTCCTCGTGTTTCACCGCTGACAGCATTAGTGATCCTGAACGTCAGTCAAGCCCAAAATTGCACTTCCTGACACGAGTCCATTCATTGTGGGGAGAGACCCTTGTTTACCTAGGGGTAGTTCCCTCAGCTTCTAGTCTTCCAGTCTTCCATGTTGTAATCAAAGCGTCCGAGCTGCTGATCAAAGCAAAAGGAGAAATCTTATTTACGAGTGAAATGCATGTGTGATTATCTCCTTTTTGACAAGACGGTAAACCTTCTTACTGTATTCTCGTTTCTTCGAATTACTCGAACGGCAGAATCGGTAGCAGGCAGAAGGCGGTGAAAATACGAAACTTGTATATATGAGGAAAAGAAAGTAAAAAAAGAATAGAAAAAATTCTCTAGGGCGTCTGCTTCTGGGTAAACTTGCATCCCTTTGTCATTCTTCCGCGAAACGATCTGCCATGGTACAGCCAGTTGGTTCGTGTCAAAGCTATGGGAAATGCATTTATCCTGGTAGCTTTTGTATCAAAGACTTCCCCTAGCTTTTATCACTCGTTATACACACGTAAATACGTACGTGCGGTTTATGCACAGGGGTTGTCAAATATTTGGTGGGAAAAATTCTTGCCAAGATAAATATAAGGATTTTACTAATGGAAGCTTCGCTTTTAGTTACCGTTCAAATACAAATATAGAAAAGGATAATCTGTTTGCTTATAATTTCAATGTTCAATAGTATCTGCAAAAGTATATGTATAAGCGTATATTGTACAATGTGTCTGGATGATAAATTCTCTTTTGCTGGAACAGAATGGAGTGCTGATGAGAATCCTTGTAGTCCGTAGGCTTGTAGTACCCTGGTGTAGGTATACGTTGCAGAGGGGTCGGATCCTTTGAGAAGCCTTGTCCTTCAGAATTCCCCTAGAATTACCAGACAGCGAAAACAAAATATCCCTAGACTGTCATAAGTATATTTAATGTAGAAAAAAAAAACTTGTATAGGTACCTCTGATATAATTTTGGATGTCCTACCGGATGAGATTTTGATACTATGATACTATGTTTTAAAGGAAAATTAATTTTTCATTTTCTGTTGCAGCATCTCCTGTTTTTACATAGGAAAATAGTACACACAGCCTAGGAGGAGTGTTTGAAAGGATATTTTTCTTTTCTTTCCAGTGCACCGTGTGGAGGTTCAGACCTAAAATAAGAAGTTGATCCTGAGACTGGTGGTTAGATTAACAATCAAAACAACTTCTGATCCCTGAAGGCTTGCAGCCATCTTAATGCCAACCACGTGTCGGTCAAAAACAGTGTAACGGTCCATGGATAGAAGTTATCCAAAGATTACACGAGCCAGAATATATCTCCACTTAAGCTAAGAGCGTAGCGCAAGGCTCCCAGGACCTACCGTAATATCTAAAAATAAGAAAATAAAAGAGGAAGGAAGAAAAATGAAACTATAATAAGAGCCAGAGAGAAAAACGTGTGGCGTAGGACTAGTAGGTGGAGTCTAATAGGTGAACCAGGAGAAGGAGCATTCCTAAAGATAAGAGAAGCTCTTGAGAAACATTCAGCAGACATTCCTTATCAGTGTTATGATAAAAAAAATATTCCATGCATCCAACAGCTGTTACCAGTAGCCACAGCATCCGGTAGGACAGAATAATTTTACAAGTTGATAAATCGGTAGATCAATGATTAAAAATATTAATTAATAATCTTATCAAAATTATATTTAAATATTATTACAAGTAAAGAAAAATATCTGTAAGGAAAAAAGAAAACGATTGCTATGTTGCCTACTGGCTTTTTTTTTAATGATTATATACCTTATTGTTGATCATAATTATTGAGTGTCTTAAGGTTGCATTTTATCGATCAAGATTTACCTATTAATTCCGCACGCCTCGCAAAGGAAGTGCGCCGAGTCGGATATCTGGCGCCACGGCTCTCCGGGAATATCTTACGTCTGAATCATCAAGCACGTTTGAGAGGAGCCTTGCCTTCTCTTGTCCCATTCTTCTTTTTCTTCGTCCATTAAATCTACACCCTCTCCTTCTATTCTTATTCTCCTCCCGTTCTTCGGTACTAAGGACGCCGATATATCGAGGGAGCTCGACTATCTATAGCGTGGCTGGTGCAACGGGAATCACGATGACGGAACATTCTGGCGACAAGTCGACGACTTCGTTCGCACCTTCGCGCAGCATCGACTAGAGCCAACTTCATTGTGTTGACTTCATAGCAGCTTTACACGCGAATACGTGAAAAGTGAGTGATATGTATAGAAATACCCTAGAATTCCAGTAACTTTAAGATTGAAGAAAGGAAAAAAAAAACGTCGCAGCTGCCGTTGGGTATGACTCCTAGCTGCTCCTAGCTGCCAGTTGTGGGTAGGTACTAGCTACTAAAATTACGCAACTGCATTTAGCAGGGTGATTCAACCGACTTGCGAGCCAAAGATTCACTTGGGATGCTAGCAAAAGAAGAGGACGAAGAAGACAAGTGCGTGAACGCGTAATAGAAGTAGTTACTAGCAAAGTGTTAGGTTAGGTACAGGTACGTAAGCAAATAAGCAAGGCTTGCCCCGTCGTGATTCATCTAAGGAACGTGAGAAAGACGAGCGTTCTGTTTCTATTTCTATTTCTAGCTAACGACCACGTCCATTCGCTCAGTTTGTCACTGCTAATAGAAAGCTTTTCACTTGTTAACTATCGGGTACTTGCTACCAACCTCCCCAATAATTCTTGCCGAGGAGACGTCTGGGTAGATTCGTAAATTTTCCAAATGGATACTTTCCAAGGATATTTCGAATATAAGGTATTGAATGCTATTCTCGAATTAGATGAGCAGTTCTAAACTCAGAGCTCTCTATGATCTGGCCTCTATGTCTCGTACCACCTACCTCCGAATCCCTTGGAGCATTTTGACTATTCTAAGCAATCTATTTTGGTCGGGTATTTGGCAGGCCACATACCTGCCAAGTATTTTCGCGGTGCTATTAACCCCGAGTCTCGTGTCTAGATCCATATAATGAAATCATCCAGAAATAATCACTGTACGAGTTCTAATTTCTTTTTAAGTCCAATATTTTACTTTTATTTTACGTATACGGCAATGACTTTGAGATTTTTCCCGAAACCCACTTTCGCGAAATCGAAACAGGGACGAGCAATGACGGCTTCCGGTTTCCTGGCCAACTTCCGGGCGCTCTCTCGTCAACACAAATCACGTAGTGCTACTTCCGGCGACTGGTTATACCCACGTCAAAATATCCACCGTACCGCAATTTACTTCTCCTATGGATACCTTGGGCTTTTAAATTCTTCGCTGCTTTTGATTCCTTAGCGGTCTCTGAATTTTCGTGATATTTCGAAATATCTTTCGAGGAATACCGAATTCCCATTATCGTACGATAGAATACAAAAGAGTCAAGTTGACGACTGTAGTTGGTTACACAGTTCTACGCATTCTGTATACCAAATGAAATTTTAATACGAGAATCTCTTTTGTCGGACATACTTTTGTGCCTTGTGACCCGAACTCCTCTTTTTTTTCCATTTCTTTTCACCATTTGACATATCAAAAGGATTTAACATTTCATTGAACATATATATGTACGTATGTATAGGTGATATCGTGATTCACGAATGATAAATATTTATTTTATGCGAATCAGTCGTGCACGATGATTCAGTCCCATTGCTTCTATTGGCCAAGAGTAGGAGCACCGGCATAGACAGAACAAAGATAGAAGAACGGAACAAAAAAAAATCCTAAAAGAATACAAGAGCATTTGGTATTTAGGTATTTATTACGTTACCGTTTATCTTCGTCCGGCAGATTTGCGATAATTCCTTAAGAATCCGCGGAAAGGCTTTAACGAGTCTTGCTTCTCGCAATGTTTTCTCACACAAGAGATGGCTGCGCTTTTAGCGAGCAAAACCAAAGGAATTCCGGCCACGCGACGAAGGCCGTTGCCATGCGCTATGAATGAATGTGTGGCGGCAGGCGGATGCTCTGTCGCTCACTCACTCTGATGCTCACTCGCTCGCTCACTCACTGGCGATTAAACCGACGTGAAAGACAGTGTGGAAAAGCGACAAAAGATGTAAAGGAAGCGTAAAGGAAGGGTAAAGAAGCAAAAGTGTAAGGCATTTGTGACGCACACTTGATCGCACGAGGTATCGCTCCTTGCTGGAAGAGCTATAGGAAAATATAGCAAGAAGGCAGCAACGCAACAAGGTAAGAACGATATCGGGAGAAGCGTAGAATCCCGCGAGGGAATTACGCAAGCGGAGGAGCCTGGAATCCTTGACCGTGAGAGAGTACTCGATGTTATTCCTTGTTATTCCTTGTGCCAGATCTAACTCAGGTAAAAGATAAGTGGACAAGTCTTCGTTCAAGTAATAGAGCCTCTCCTTGGAATTGATCCAACTTCAGTAATTCCAGTTACCACTTTATCCTAATTGATCAGTCCGTTGCTGTTAATGATTTGTAGCTGAATGTACGAGACGGATAATTGAAATTGCCGCGTGGATCACTTATGGCTGGGCTCGTTAACGGCTGCGCATGCGTGTTACGTCTCGAGCGGACTGGAATAACAATGGCGATTCGTAAAATTGCTTCTGCTAGAATCGTCGCGGACGGAGTGACAAGAATTAACGGAATGGCCAAAACCGGTGATACGTGTTGAGGTGCGGTTTGTGTTTGATATAAGATTCTTACTCTCTTTCTCTTACGCTGTGTCCACGGGGAAGAATTGAACGGACGAGGATGAGTGCGCGACTTATGTAACGAGCTCGAGTAATTACGGCTTCTTGGCCGAGGCTTCATTTGTTTATGTGCCACGTATGCGTACCGCCAATTTATTAAACCAACAAGCGTGCGAGTGCCCTTTTTACGTGGCTGATTAAAGCGCAATAGCCGGCGATTATTATTATGAGGTTTTGCACTGAGAAAACCAGCAGAGAACGGCATTCCTTTCTCTCCTTCCTTCCTTCCTTTACACATCTTCCCTTTCGTTTCGTCTCGCTTCCTAGCTTCTGCCTCTCATAATTGCCAACGTATTCTTTTAACGGCTCCTTTAGTCATCGTCTACGGTCATTATTTGGATGTTGAATGTGAGATTTTCTTTTTCATATTATATATAAAACTAAAGAAAATCAGTTTACCGTTTCATTCATTTATAATATTACGTTTGATTACGTTTGGCGGCAGCACCCGCGTACTAGAGGCCATTACATGGCTCCTACATTTCAAAAAAGATAGAAGCACGCGTCCTCGTGATAAAAAAAATTGATTATCCCGTTCTCACGACCTTCGTCAATTATTTCCTCGTCAGTCTACCCGAGAAAAAGATTATAGAGGATTGGTAAGGAGAGAGAAGCGTGCGAATGGCTGGCAAAATCCTGACAACAAAATCACTTTGTATCACGCGATGTTAAGACTTCGATGAAGAATCATTAACCTGCACAAGACAATACTGCTTTCAAGGTACGGTCCAGTTAATTGATTAGCTCGAATTCAATCCGTCGATGAAGCATTGGTTTGTAATTAAAAAAAGATGCCTTGATAAATGGTTATAAGATAATGTTCTTCATTACGTAATCTCCATTAAATCGTTCTTCGTAGTTATTTGAACACGCGTGTCCAGCCCGTGACATCGATTCGACACAAGTGAATGAGGATCAAAAACGAAGCACGTCGAATAAAAGAAAGAGGAAAAGAAGGAATTTATGGGAAGTTAAGACCTGTTCCGGCTGTTCCTTCGCTCTTGCCAGAAGAACACGAGACAGAGGGAACATTTAGCGAGAGGCACGGATCCCGCCCCTGTTCGCATAAATCTCGTTTTCCTTGGCGCAGCCACATTACGAGTCATTAAACTCGCGATGCGGGAGTGACGAGCGATTAATCGAGCGTATCTATGGCTCTGAATGACCGTTATTAGAGAGCAGCCAATCTGACAGTCGAAGAATTTCAAAAACTCGAACAACTAACGATCGGGTGGGTCTATACGTCATGAAAAGTTATTAACAATAAATAATTAAGACTCGTGCAAGCCACTGGTAACTTATTCTGTTTCTCTCTCACTTTATTCCAGCTCTAAGAGTACATGGAAAGAGGGATAGTGAATAGCACAGATAGGTTTTAGGGTTACAGGGCTCCGAGGGTTTATACCTTATAGAGGTCTCTCTTATACAGCTTCAGGACTCTTATCGAAGAACCGTGGGAAGGTTAAGGTGAGTTTAGTAAATTAAAGGAAGGTCAAAACCCATCGGCCGTTCCTTGACCTCATACAACATAGATCGTCGTTACTATCCTATAGTATTCCATCGGTGGGATATAAATTCACAATTGCTTTCTATAAAATCCCTGGATCCAATTTCATCCAAGATTTGATATCGATATACAACACCTTACCTGTAATATCCTTCCGGTTTAGCGGAAGTATGATTAACTGTAACATAATAGGTCGTTACTCTCCTATTGTAGACGAACCCGTTTCTAAAATATCCTGTAGCTTAGCGTTACGTCGATAACGTAGAATTCAGATCCAACTTCCACGGAGGCCACTGTTTTCTACTTTCAAAAATCCGCTTAATTAATTAAATTAATAATATTAACAATAATTTTATTATTTATTATTAATAATAATAATAATAATAAAATTAATTTAATTTTCAAAGAAATAATAAAAGAACGTTAATATTGTAAGAGCTAAGATTTTACAAGATTATTTTATAATACCCTATGGTAAAGCAAAACGCACCGTACTTCCTGGCTCGTAGCAAAGTGCAGAATGCAGTTGGATGCATATGCATGTTGATGCAAATATAAAGTGGAACCAAAGCATAGATGCATCTTCCGTAGGTAACTTAAAACATACCTTATAAGGCACCGAAGTCAGTTTCGAGGTTATGTACGCTCTAGGAAGTTCTGGCCGATAAAGTTTTCTCTGTTCCTTCAAACGGATAGCGAAGTGTATTTAAATTTTGTAAACTTCTTAACCTACCAAAGAATAAGTGATAGATCGAAGAAGGTAAGGGAGGCTAAGTAAAATATAATATATTCTTACACACCGAGTGCATTCCTCTCTGACATTGGGCCTTTCTCACGACACGTAAGATATTTGGCATTCCAGGCTACTTGCTTCATACTAACTATGCTTCGTGCAGTGCCATATAAAAGTACGGGTTCGTATGATGATTACGTAAGCCAAGCCTTCTTCCCTCTTTTGTGAACTCGCGCAGGAGCTCAGCCGGCAGTCAGCATGTCCGTGAGTAACCTGACGATCCCTCATGAATGTTAAACTCCTGATATGGCAGCACCGAAAAGGACAGGACAGGCTCTTCGTGGAATTACGTAGAAACCGGAAAAATTGGCTTTTTTTTTTGCAAATAATTCTCACGCGCTCTCGCCTTTCCGAGATTTTGAAATCTTCAAATCCAGAATTTTTTTTGTTTTTTTTTTTTTCAGAAAACCCGTTCACGCCATAACACTTAATGGGTATACTAAGAAGCTGGTAACGAGACACTTGATAAACTGTCAAGAACCTGTAACGAAATTGCCAATGAGAAACGTGTTTGGATTCTGACTTATCGTTGATATGTAAATTGACAGTGGACGAGTGACAGCTGAGGACAATTTCCGAGATAAATTTCGCATACTTCTTTGGCAACTGAATGACAAAGTGATAACAGTCAAATTCCAATCTATCACTCTATGATTAGTGGACTTTTAAAGTATAAATTGTTATCGTGACGTAACCTCGTTGAATCTTTACCGACGGGAGTCATTGTACCTTAAGAATTTTTTACTGTCTGTATCAATTTTCAGGTTTCCCTACAATTTTCATTTCTTGCTGCATCTCATATATACATATGGTGCCTGGCTTCTGTCCCAATATGGCGATGATGATGGGGATACTAGAAACCGAGAACAATGCATCGTGTAACTTTACGCACAATGCCTCACGTTCTTCTTGGCTCTGCACGTTATAGATGCCTAAAGGGTACAGGCTGTTTCTAGTATCTTCCGTATATTCCTATGAGATACTTGAACATCACTGAAATTCCATTCTTCGTGTAAATAAGCTCCTCTGCATTTTATTTAAGTCCTTTATTCAAATGGAGCAAGAAAGTCCTGCTGGATCTTTACAAGTTCAAAGGAGGCCGCCTTTCAGGAAGAGAATGAAAGGCAAACCTAGTAGGTACATTACGGTACAGTCAGACCAGCAGCAATTTCATACGTGTTAGAGACAAGAAGACACGTCATTCGCAGTGGCCGACACCTAATCGTCCAAAAGCCTATTACCATATTCATAGTATCTCATTATTATTCGCATACATCATCATCATCATTATCAACTGCCTTCGACTGTCTTTCTTTTTGTCGGTCCTGAATATTTTTCAAAGTTCACCTTTACCTATGGCAACACTCTTAACTATCTTTGAAACACATTGACACAAGTCGACTGCTAGTAAAACGTCATTCTTCTCGTCTTTTGTGTCAAGGTTAGATTCTGGATAATAAATAATCAGGATTAGGCAAAATTCTTAGTTACTAGAAAAGAAGCTTTTAAATAACCTTTCTCAATGATTCGCAATCCGTTTAAACGATTCATTAGGAATCCTTGAACTTTTTTTTTTTTCTTTTTTTTTTTTCTCTATGTCTACCAGTCACCAACTGCTTCCAATAGAGTCTCGTAGACAGAGAAAGAGCGAGGCAGACTAAAAATGAGAAAGATAGCAGAGATGTGGAGTCCCTCCCCTCCTTGTATAGAAGAGAAGCATAGGAGGGATAGGACGATCATTGGGCCCTTAGGGCAGTCTTTAAGTTTTTACCATGTTCCAATCGCGAATAAATTAGTCGGGTGGCATCTATGGTATTATTATGTTATTACGGTTGAACTTCATGGGCATGGCATGCGGTTCTTGCCTATTAATTTATCGATGAAGGAGCATTCTTGTAAGAGCAATATCAGGTCCCTTCGAGCTCCTATAAACGGACACTTATAATAGCCAGGGAGCTAGCAAATAATAATTACAAGAACTTTTATTCTTAGGAGAAGAAAAAACAGTTTGATATTTTGTTATCTATACGGTTATTTATTCCTCCGATAAGTCATTTAAATTTATATATCAACCATTGACTACGTGAGTCATGGATATGTCCCGTGAGAAAATTCTTAAGATGCTTCATGGAATTTACCTAGGGTACCTCTACTCATTCGGAATAATCATTTTGTTTGCCGAGCAACACCAGGGTAACCCGTTACTGGCCAAGAAATTGCTGGATGCGTGCGTGCGTGCATGCAGAAACGGCAATGCGTGAGTTAGGCGAGGTAGAAGAGGCCATAACCTAAACGCCGGCACGTGACTCACGCGTGAAACGTGCACGAGAAGCTACACCTTTCATCCTGCTTCACTATGGCAGCCGTCCACCACGGAGCAGGTTACATTCCTGGATAGTCTGGGTCCACTGGATGATTCACATTGATGCTTTCTTGCATAGTTGCCCTCGGAAAATCTGCAGAAGTTATTGCTCAATATTATTGCATTGAAATTCAAGAGGATAAGGTCTGACAAGTACTGCTTGATAGAGTTGAGACAAAAATCTAATAATTTCAATGAAACAGTCGATATGGGCTCTGTGCTAATTCTAACGGAACCCATTTTCGTGTTTTATAGGAAATTAATGGCTTCACGGACGAACTTCATGGACCTACTGATCCGAGGACTGTGGAATGACTCGAGGTCGGCTCTTGTATTTTGTCAGGGGTCAGGAGTGCTGTGTAAGAAAGTTCAAATGTATCTACCATATGTTATTTATCTAAGAAGAGCAGTGACTTTTCTTTAAGAGACTCGTGGCAGTGGTTACAAATGACTGGGGTCCATTTTGAAGTGAGTCGAATACTTACTAATTGAGATAACGTTCCTCGGAGGTCTGTCCGTATTAACCATGCAATTAACTCAAGATAAATACATATATTGAGAGTGTGTCTAATTAGATACTTTTCTTTTTTTCACTTCACTCTTTGCATTAGACTCACTTTCATCTTCTGCTCTCGTAAATCTCCTGGTTTTTTGACTTTTAAACGAAATTGCAGAGACTGGTGATTGGTGAATCTGTCTGGGGTGGATAAAAAAGTGCCTCGTCAAGCTCCCCGTGCATCAATCAACCCTTGGGATCTAGATGACTTGGTCAGTCTGTGATTGACCTTAGTCAGATGTCTTCAGGGTGAGAGTTCAAAGGGATCGATGTCATGGTGGTAGCTGTTGACAAAAACTGTCCCAAAAGTAATGCCTTACGTACGAAGCAGTCTAGACAAATGAATTAAAGTCTCTACGGGCCCTCAGGATCTATATTAAGCTGGGCCCAGCTATATTTAGGGCCAGCTACATGGCGCGTTCCGAAAATAGAACAGTAGAGAAAAGGGGTATGGCGTCTGCCGGGGCTGCAGATAGTAGTCGGCCGTGTATAAAGGCACAGTAACATACAGAGAGGAAGTGGAGTCCACTTGGAATTTCAAGAGAGAGAAAGAGATTAGTAGTTAATCGTACGATCACCTAAATGTGACTCACTCTGCTCCGGAAGCAGCTTCCTAGAATTAATGAAAAATTCCTAGACTCTCTTCGATCTTGGCATCTTACCAAGATCGAAATTAACATCTGCTACGTTCACTCCATCCTCTTGCGGAGCAGTTCTCAATGAATCAATGCTACAGGTACTTTCGTCTTAGTTTACACAGCCAAATCTGGATATATCGTTGACTCTGCCCACAGGAATTTTGTACGAAGGTACATGGTGGTAAGTGTCATGAGGATGCTGTAAAGAGAAAATATTAGTTTCTTCAATTTCAACGATTCTCATTCGTTATTATTGTTTATTACTATAACGCATATATTTTAGTGAAAACTTTGAAAAAAATTTGTAAACATACCCAGATATTGGATAACCTAGTCGTCGCTCGTTAATTTTATTTCCAGAAGGGTCCAGTGGCACGGGCCAGTATTACCCAATTCTCAGGAGAGTATATCCGTGAATGCATCTATAAGAGCACTAGGTGGAAGACACGTGTAACGCGTGGGAGAAGTACCCACGTGGATAGGGATTCTCTGGAGGAGTTGGGAACCGCATTCCTGATGGCGTCTGGCGCCACAAGAGGTTCTCAATAGCAGAGTTATCCAGGAAACGGATGTTGCTCAGAAAAGGTATGTCAACAAAAACAATCTCATACCTCTCTGACAGAGAACCTCTGCTGGATTATGTGTCAATGATTATTATTATTATTATTTCAGATAGAAAGAATCTCCAGAATTCATTGATCCGAAAGATACTGCATTAAACCGTAAGAAAAAAAAAAAACTCATAAATGATCAAAAGGAATGTTGGGTACTAAGAGGATGAGGATACCAAGAGAGAATCCTGATTAAGATAGTCGGATCAAGGATGGCAAATTCGCCTATATAGCGAATGATGATGAACAGTAATTTTATGCGAGATCGTCCAGCAGTATCTCTGACGTCATTTGCGTCTGAAAAATAATAGGAAATGATGGATTGTTAATGTCCATGGTTTAAGGGTTGATCGTGATTAAAAGAGTGATGGTCACCAAGGTATCCAGGGTACGCAAATAGAATGGAGGATGCTATAAATTTCTTGGCGTTACAGCAGACTCTGGCATCATCTCCTTTGTGAGGGCAGCTACGTAGATTCAAGGCGTGCAGCATCCCTTTGCGTTAGACTTACGTGCGCGTAACTGGCTGTGCTTGACTTTATGATAATGTAAATGCGTTCCGACAGCTTGGTCTTGTACGATCAAATGAACTGCCTATGGAATAGAGATTGATGAGATGAGCTTCTTACTACGTGCTTACATTCTTTAATCGTTTACATTTTTTTTATTCGTTTCAATTTATCTCAGTCATATATATATATGGTATATATTCAAGAGAGACATTTTTGGTAAGATCAATTTTCTTGTTTCCTATGTAAAATAAGCAAGCTGCTGTCTCGACGATTAAGAAATCTCAATGGAATTCCCCTGGTGGATGCAGCATTCGCGTATTCACAGTAAATAAAATGTGGCGTGTGCTTGATAGGAATGATGCGTGCGTCTGAAAGATAAAGAGAGAAGAACTGGAAGAGCATCGAGTAGGTAGGCACATATAGGGTGATTATAAAATCAAATCTAATATATATAATAAGGTATCCTTAAAACAGGAAATGAAGTATCATTAAATATTTTTGAATGTCACTACTACATGTATATAGCGTTTATTAAATTTTTACAATTATTAAAATATTTTATTATTTAATTTACGTAGGTACTCGAAGGAAGTCAAGGCTGTTTATTGTGATGCTTAAAGATACTTTTAATGACTTTAATTATTGATCATTTAAGTACACTTAAGTTTGATTATAATTTTTAATCACCCCGTATACCACCTACCTCATAGGTGTGTAAGAAGGAGTAGGCATGTTAGGCATTGCTTCTACAATATATATAAGTCGCACCATCTGCATAGGTTTACCCTTAGAGATTCCAAGATATGAATCCGGTTTACGAGCATCGGATAGAATTGAGTGTCCGTTAAGTTTAAAAATAGAAATGCCTCTCCCAATGCGATATATGGACTATAGACTATAAAGTCGTCAGACATCTGCCTTGCGAGTGAACTACAAGTTCCAGTAAGTCTCAGTGAATTTCCCTAAAAGACATATGACAGAAATGTTGTGCACAGTGTCAAGAAATGGAAAGGAGAAAACCTTTAAACATTTCTAAATCAATCTTAATTTAATATCAAATTCAATTCCGGGTAAGTATTCATCTCGTATCGATTGAACAATTCCTATAAATCTGTACTCTCTTGTCGATTGTCTTGAATTCAAATAACCTTTCCAATTTTAGAATTTAAAAATATTAAAATTTCAGTTGCATAAGTTCCAAGTAATTTGTTATTCAAAAGTAATATGGAACTTCGTAAAATTGAATACTATATATTATAAATGTACAGTCGAGTACAAAAGATTAAACCTATCTTATAGGTACCATAGGTAATGCTGTATGATATATGGGTATAGTGTAACGAGTCGTCATTATAAAATTCTCCAAGAGTATTTTCTCCCACGAAGTTAAAATGGCGCATTATCCGCAGACACGCATCGTTCAGGGTCAGAGAGAACGAATTCCGTTATGGAGACGCCCAGGTCGAAGGGTACGACCATGTTGGGAAGAGGGAGAATGAGACTGAGGAAAGTTAAGGATAAAAACAGAAAGAGATTAAAAGGATAAAAGGAGAAACACAAGAAGAGAATATCGCCTAGAGTCACAAAGTCTTGAATAACCCGAGAGAAATGGCGTCCATAAATAAAATATAAAAGCCAGTAGCTCGAAGCGATCGATAGCAAACCCTTCGTCATCATCATCAGCGAGGCAAAGACCTGCAGCATCTCTACTCTAAAAATTTCTCCATTAAAGCTAACCTCCTTCTCTTCCTATCGTTCATCCAGTTTCCACTAGCTACAACTACATAAATATTACGTACCAACCTCATACCGTTTATGAACGAGACACCTTTCTCATCTTTCTCCTTTCAGTATTCTCCTTGTACATGAAAAACCTCTTGCAAGTCTTCCAATTCGTGGCGGCCATTTCTTTCGGCCTTAGGCTACGTCTCCTTCTGTACTAGACATATTCTGTATTCCTATGGCATATCGAGTCCGGAACGCATTAGAAAGACTCATGTAATAGCAGGGATCGTTCTTGGCATGCAGGATCATTCAGGACAGTTAGATATTCAAATAACCCCGCCAAGAGCCGTTTCAGTGACGATGCTGATTCTTCACTGAAAGATTCCTGCCAGTGTACCGTTTCGTGCTACGAAACCGAGATGACATTCCTGACTGGGTGAAAACACGAGAACAGCACCTTATGCTATTCACGTATCACTGTGTACTACGTACTATAATATCGACCGTACGGATAAGAATATGAACTTTGAACTTTCCTCAGAGACAACCACCACGAGAATAATTTCATATAAGACCAATTTCATCGCATATGTATATCAAGTTACGATATCGTTGCTTTGAAATCAATAAACAGTTACCTATAACGCTGTATTTGGTCATGGACCATTCTGGAAAATAGGTCAATGTCTCTGGTAGAGGGTCAACAGTTTTGATAACATTGTGGTGATAACGTTATCGCGATTGTACCAATTTGTGTTACAAGACTTTAACTTAGGTTATATGTATGTATACACATTGGCGTAGCATACTAGAATCGATCCACAGCGTACCGGCTTGCTAGGATGCTGGGATAATCTAGGGTACGTTCCGAAATGTACTGACAGTACTGTAATCGACGCTGTGTCCTTATTCATCCATACGCATCTAATAGAGATGTAATTACTTTGACAGTACTGTCCAGTACATTTCGGAATGCACCCCGAGTTATCCCAGAATGATTTGTTAATCTTAGTATTTGTCAATTCCTAAGGTTAGTCTCTTAAAAGTTAATCAAACGCCAGCCGACGACGTTAGCCAACCGAATGATCGTGTTCGGAAAATTTCCGGAAGTATCGACATCTCATTGGCCAATCTCGCTGGTTAAACCTCGGTTAACTTTGTTGGAGAGCAGCCCTAATGTAAGACTTCCTAGTGGAGATCGCGTGTGATCGCGTGCGCGAGTATAACAGCAGGCAAATACCGATGTCATGTCGTCTCCTGGCACTTGGTGCTCAGCAGGAAGGAGTCCGTGATCGTAGCCCGAGCATTTCAGCCGGAGGCTGTAAGAATGATCCAAGTTAAGCCTGAGGTAGGATATACATAAGCCGAAGTAAAGCAATGCGAGCAAACCGTCGTGCCTATAGAAGTGAGTGTCAGTGAGTGCAATGGCGGCTGTAGGTTGTTGCTGTTAGTTGCTGCTGGCTATTGCCCACTAGAGACACTCTAACGATAAGGGAATATAGCCTTGGGGACATCACGGAGACGACATTCCTGCACGGAGCACCTCTAGCTGGGTCTTGAACTCACCTTCTCTAATATCCCTAGAAACCCATAAAGATATTCACAATTAAAATCTTACCCGATGATTAGTGAACGGACAAACATAACCTCTTCGTTTGTGTATTACTTGTCATACCGTGATGCAGGCTAGGAGTTTAGCGGTTGGATATACCGACGAGGTAACAGGTACGGTGAATCATTTATCATTTACAGTGAGAAAATCATAAGAACCTTATAACTAATAGGTCTGTGACGTGGCTGCGTGTCGCCGACAGATATTTGCATCTTAGGATTTATCTTCATTACTGATTTATCCGATAACAGAGCTATCTGATGGTTTATCGATAGTGTTATTATTACTGTCGATGTAGGGTACTCGTGTTATCGAAATTGGTATACTTTTAGGTTAAACGAGACGAAGAGAAGGGCGAGACGAAAATTTGGGGTCGCGTGTTTCCGTGAGATTTATTCAGTACGGGAGTCAGTTGAATTAGTAACTAATATGGTGTCACAATGGGTTTATCTGTTGGATAGAATCGCGTGTGGCAACTATTACGATTCCCTTATTTGATATTGGAATAATTTACAAGACGAATAGAAAGGAATGGTAGATAGAGGTAATAGTATGGAATGGACCAAGTGTAATGGCAGCTGGCAACTCGATAACGCTTTACTTCGTGTTTGACTCTCGTAGCCACAGCGGCCATATTAGACACACTGGTCACATTCGCACTGGCAATCGAGTAGGATGCGCTAGACAAGACAGGTAGCTCGTGTCTCTTCGTCTCTAGTTGCGTAACTTGCGTAAGTTGCGTATTCAGCCTAGAGCCAAGATCCCACCCGGATAGTTATCTTATACATAAATAAACCGGCACTCGCCACATGCTCGATTTAGAATCGCGTTGCATACGACTCATCCGAATCCGATAGGTAAAGTTTATGATAAGATGCAAACAATAGATTTGTGGGTGTTGTGTTATCGTTGCAGGGAAAATCAATGAAAATTATTCGTAGGCCAATTTGGTTATGGTAGACAGGATTGTATTGTCTATTTTGAGAATACATTCGGGCAAATAAAAATTAATTTATTCTCAATTTTATGTAAATGTTTGATATGAATTTGACTTTCTTTTTTATCATATACATATACGTTGACCTTGTTTATGAAATTCGATTAATATTTTTTTTTGGGCTTTTAATATTGACTCACTGTATACATGTCCTGTATTGTTTGAAGATTGGAGTATTATTTTTATTAATTGGAAATAACATTTTATTTATGTCGTTTAGATTTTTTTTTTCGAAAATAAGTAAAAGCTTGAATTTCATTACTGTCGGCTTATTTCTGTTTTGTTAATTAGACAAACGAATTCTGTCATTTTGTGTACTTTGATTTGTTGCATTATTAACATTTGTCAACAGTTGTGCAGGTGGGTTACGTCGTGGTACCCCGATAATTGTTATTTCACCCGAGCACGGAATAAATGATAAGATCGACGTTATCATTTGAGCAGCAATTATTTTGTCTTGATTTAAAATAACATTTGGTATCTTCAAAAAGAGTATAGTATCATCAAAAGAATATTTTTATCAAAAAGAAAGAAGGTTAAATTGTAAAAATACGAAATCCTTATTTTCAAAGAGTATTAAGTAACAGCAGTTGAGAGACTCTGACAATGCAATTTACCCGGAAACGAGAAGGTAGCGTGTCGTTAATCAAAGAGGAAGCCTCGAACTATTAACCTTGCAATTCGAGAAATCTCGACTCGTGTCAATTCGCGTCAATTCAAGTCAAGTTCAATTCCTGCATCCACGTCCCGTGCCCTCTCCTCCCTCATCTCTCTCGTTCTTACCAGTCTTATTTTTCTTCCAGCAATTCTTCTTACTTGACTCTGGTTCCCCCGTCAAGAAAGAACCACGGAATTTCCATGATCCTCGTGCTTAGGAATCGATAAATCCTGATCAGTCGGACGATTGTGAAAACAGGATATACAGGATTCACAGGATGTTCAAGATTTGCAAGGTAATAATGCTACTCGGATGGAAACGACCTTGAATTACATCACGTGACCTTGTCTATTCGCATCGCGCTGGCCTGGATTTACTTCGTCGTATGTTTTATTCATATAAAGATACTATAAATTGATTAGAACAAAATTCAAGAGATTACCACAGTTTGACATATTAAAAAAAAAATGGATCAAATTTTAGTAAGGAATAATAATGGAATTTAAGAGAAAGTAGACAGCAGCCGCCATCTTATTTTAGTACATTAAATCCTCTTGTTTCGTTAACTCGTTATCGGCCAATTGTCAGAGTGCCTCTTAACTTTAGAAGCTTTTAAAGTCACTCCGGAAGTTGCATCAACGTCCAAAACAGTAGACATTAGGAGATACGTAATTACGTATTGGACGATAAATTCCTTTACCAACTCTAATACACTTTCTATTACAGAGCGATGCTCCGGATTACTGTGGTTATGATCCAAAGAAATAGAGGAAAGAGAAGAAAAGAGAAATTCCTTTCTCCGTCAAAGAAATATAAAAGTGAGCTCGCACATTGCTCTGCCACGCTACCGGACATTTAAGATTGCGTCATGGCCCCCAGCATCCGTCTGCGACCTTCCAAGGCACTCGAGAGAATCTTCTTCACCAGACACAGAACGAGTCCTGGGATGATCGAAACACGAGCAACACGAGCAACACGAGCAACACGAGCAACGTAACGATCCTCCATTAAATCATACAATCTTTTTCAAACGACCTCGAGTGTCCTGCCATGGTGAAAGTCACTCTTTTTCTACGAGAAAAAGTCACGAACAATCAATCCTCTTTTTTCACTGATCTTGATATGACGATTCCCTCTTTTCTTTCTTTCTGGACTTCTCAATCATTTTGTATTTTGACTCTGCAGCGTGTATCTTATTACTTGGATATACGTTGTTCCATTGGCCAGGCGACACTTGGTACTTTCATATCCGTTATTATGGATGTTTTCATTGTAGACGTTATATACTGTATTCGTGGTAATGACAGTCCGAGTAATATTATCATTATTATCGTATAGTGTCAAATCGAATCGGAATAATTTCTGCATCAGTTCTTTAATGGGCTCCGAGCTCTTCTTAACGGTAAATTATTCCAATGACATTTCCGTAATGGCTCGTCAGAGCTATCAAGATTATTATTTTATTCTCGCACTCAACCTAGCTCGCAATTCGTTCTAGTCCCGTTTATCTAATCAGAGGAAGAATGCGTAAAGAGAGCAACCAACTGTTTAATCTGTCAAAGATTGCGCGTGACTGAAAATTCCACTGTAGGAGCGTTGAGACTAGAGTCGCGGAATTGCGTGATTTGTACCGATTTGCAGATTATATGCGTGTTAAAAATAGAAGAAGAAAAATTGTTCAATTATGATAATATTATTATGTACGTTCAAACGTCATTTATTATGTTATACGTATTAGGATTATATTTAGTATCGAATTTAGTGAGAGAAATTCCGCACCATTGGATGTATCAGAGATCAATAATACAGATAATGTATTAACGTTCGAGATACAAAACCTCGTGGTAATTCCTATCAGGAGATTAACAAACTAATTTAGTTGCAGTTTACATAAGTTCATTATTGGAAAAATATATTTCGTTTGACATTCCACAACGTTCATCTGAATCTTGCCGCCATATTTCTTACTACGGTATAAAGTTATGTGTTGACTCTTTGTAATTATAATGAAAGGATCTCATTAGGTCTGATATTACTTGTATATTTTTATTTAATTTTGATTGGACATGGTTAAGTATTACTTTGACTGACGTGAAAACGATGGTTACCTAATCGCTTCGATATTTGCATGTGTCAAGCTTAACAAATTCTTAGTTATTTTGATAATAGGCCTAACACCATTTTGTAGCAGCATACAATTACTCGTAGCTGTCAATACAAAATATGTTTTCCATGTAAGTAAATCGTCAATCTTGACCTCGAACGTTATTTTTACGTATAGCATAGTTGTTTCTTTTTTTCATCGCTTTTGTTACAGGCTATTTACACGTAATTGGCCAATGGAATTTCAATTATTTCCTCGATTGATCGCGATACAAAAGGATAATTGAAAACATCCGAGTGGCTCGTCTACGCAGCAGACAGAACGAAGAACTTTCGATAGCGAATCTTCTTTCTACGCTTCAATTGACGCTTCACGGACTGGCTCATCATAAATCGATGAAATTAAATGAAATCTTCCAGACTGCTTGGCACATCCATTATAGATAAGTGAACAGGGCATCAAGCGATATCAATAACAGGGCAGTAAGGATGACCACAAGATGCCTGACGTAATTAATTGATTAACTGAGGAAGTATAAGGAGAATCTCCTTTCTCCTGCACAGCTTAATTCTGCTGTGTGGATTACGTATTTACGTTGACAAGTCGTTATCGTTATCATTATGTTTTACATTGGTTCATGATAAATCATTAATTAGAAGAGCAATGTTATTTTCCTGCTTGAGGTTATTTCCATAAAAGAAATATTTTTAATGAAAAAAATAAAATAAAATCAAACAGATAGCAATGCATAACGTCAAAGCAGACCTCTCGATGGTAATCCAAGTGTTCCCGGTTACCGACCGAACGTTTTTAACGCACCAATCGAACGTTCCGAGACTGCTGTTGATAAGAAAAGGAAAAGATGCTAAATCAATAATTGCACAGCAGATAACGCTTCGTCGTTACTTGCGATTTACGAGTCGTTAATTGAAAGCGGCAAGGCGACTGCGAAATTCAGTGGGATTTTCTGCGTCAGCAAAGATCCAACGAATTGCGTTGTCCTGAGCAAGGATGAGTTATATATATTTTTATAGCTACCAGTTAGCTTAATTCCATTTTCACTTAATCCAATAATTGATCGATCGTAATTGATCTTTGAAATTTGTTATTGTTAATTTCTTATCTATCAGTATATCTTCTGCCTCTTTATACGATTATCTGCCAGAGGTCTGGTTCTATGAAGCCTATTGTTAGCACCTGATAAGTCTTATCTAGGCTGCAGGTGTGAATTGAGCGTTTCTAACAATGAAACAAGTGACGTGTGCCCACGTGGGGACATGTGAACTGGTTTCATACATGCCGTAACATTAGGTATTAGATATTAGATTGCGTAATAATATCAAAGAAGCGTGGGCAGTGTGTATACATATGTATATTGTATAACACATATATGTATACGAAAGATTCCTTACAAGTAACTAACGATAAATGCGGATTGTTAAGGAGATTCTCTTCGTAATAATCGTCATAACAATTACTATACTTGACGACTATTATTACTAATTACTGACTTTGCAGGGATCAACGAAGGGGGACGTAGACCGAAGACAAGAAAAATATGAAATTAGCAAAGATAGACGGTAAGAGTCGCGGACTCTAGATGAACCGAGAACAGATTTGCATGGTTGAGCATCTTCGAGAAGATAAAAGAGGAGAAGAAGGATGGATACACGGCGTTGAGATAAAGACAGAGAGAGAGAGAGAGAGAGAGGGGGGGGGAAGGGAAGATTAAAAAAAAAAGGATCCTTCATCAAACCCGAATGCAGTAGGGTCGGAGGAATAAATAAAAGAAAAGGAAGTGAGTGGTGGAAGCATCTTCGGGACGGAGTGAAGGAGAAAGGAGGAAAGAAAAAGTGAGAGAGCAGGGGGTAGATAACCGAAGGAGAATGAAAAAGAAATATAAAAGTATCGAGAGCGGGAGGGATAGGAGCGATGGCAGAGTGAGAGAGAGAGGAAGGTATTAGAGTGACGACCTTGTGAAGAACCTTGCAAGGCCGAGAAGACTGTTAGCTACCTTTGGATTGAAGCTGCCAGCGTCTCGGGCTGCTGCGCCAATGGCTGTACCGGATCTCATTCGAGATGCGATACGGAGAAAGTTCATCACGTATTATTTTCCGTCAATTCGCTCGATACGTCACGTGTACGATGTATCTGGGATATCGGATGGAGGTACGTAAAAAAAAGCTGTTTCTGTTGAAATGCAGAAAAGTGCACGGAGACTGAGTGCAGGGTGCAGCGGTGAATTTATACGTGTGAATTGCAGGAGGGAATGAAGATGGTGGCTGTGGAGCTGTGTACAAAAAATCTCGATAGCTGAATTTACTGGCAGAAAAGCCGTGCGTACCGGTTCCTTTTTGTCGGAGTAACGTTTATCGGCGTCTTCTACGTGGGCAGAGTCGGGCTGCATAAATTTCACTGACTAAAGTCTCCCCGATCGCTCGATAAGAGAAGAGGACGAGCAAACGAATAAATCGTCCCGGTTTCTAGCGGCGTTGAGCGGCGCGACGCTTCGAGCGCTAGATCGGTATCCAATACAGTCTGGAATTCTCGAAAGGTCTCAAGCAGAGAAGAGAAGAGAAGAGGAGAGGAGAGGGAGGACTGAAGAGGAACGAAAGAAAATAGTGAAGGGACAAAAAATTAAGTTTTGCTTCTCTTCGAATACTCACCCTGTATAAAAGACCGTATCGGCAATCCTGATCGGCGTCATTTTGTTATCGCACGGTGACGTAGACAAGGCCGTTGGACGTCCTCTGACAATAATCCCGGCTGATTAAACTGATCGGTACCCTGTTCAGACAGAAAAAATATGTATATATATTTGTGAAATTCAATAACATTCGAGTAAGTCAGTCAAGCGTAACTCTTTTAATGATTGATACGTGTATTCAATATAATAATCCAATAATTTAATAGCACTTGGTAGAGATAAGCATTAGGTTGTAACTCAGTTAAGGAAATTTTTATTGAAAAAAAAAAATATACAAGAATCTTATTGTAGAGTGTATGATATTAGCATTTTGTAAAAAAGATAAAATTTGTTGTTATTAATTTTTGAAACTAACGGATATTCAATCAATCTGATCAAATCGATCGAAGGAGATCGTTCTTTCAAAATTACCATAACAAGTATCAGTGCCAGTTCTCCTCGAGTAGAAACGTTCTGTATCCGGCTAGTCGTTACGCAACATTTCGTAGGCTGCTCCTTATTGGATGCTGGATGCGTCTTTGGCTGCCCGGATGCTTCGCCAGAGGAGAAGACAAGTCTCGGGAGCATGGGAGAACAGAAGTAAGAGAACGTCCTTGCAAGGCCACATCGACGACGTCGGACTACGGTGCTGTAGGAATGGGCGCCAACGCCCGAGAGAGAGAGAGAGTCTCTCCTCTGCTCAGCAATCCTCTCTCACTCCCTCCCTAGAACCATAGCAACGTAGCTGAGCAGCCTAGCATCTCGCGTGATCCTAGAGACCTGTCATCTCAGCAATACCCTATCCGGATATTGACAGAGAATACCACATTCCAAGCATGGAAGAGCGAAACAATTAAATTGACAGATAAGCGCGACAATTGAAAGAGCGTTCAGTTTTTCAAAGAATTGTCTATCAGATTATTAAAAAAAAAAAAAAAAATAATAAGAGTTATTGAAATGATCTTCATTTACTGTCAAAATCAGCCGCATTCAGACGGCTGTAAATGTGCAACGTGAACGTAACTATATTTATACCGTAGAAAAGATCTGTATGATATTGCTCAATGAAATGGCGGTAAGAAAAGTGGGCAAGAAAAATTGTAGCCGAGCCCGGATAAGTGGGTGCAATAAATGCAGCGCAATGCAATGCAGTAAACGGCGAACGCGGCCCACTTGGTAAAGTCCTACCTCTGTACAAGTCGCCATTTCGATTGTGCACGTGTGGGCAGCCGGGCTCAATCAACCAAGCTGCCTTTCCTTGCATTTAATGCATTTCTCGACTCACTTGCAAGTTACCTGTACGTCCTGCTACTACCTGCCCTGTCTTGCCCTGTCTACCGTGTTTACCCTGTCTGCCTTAGTATGCCTTATAGCTGCCTACATCCTGACTTCACGCTATTCAAGTCCTACCCGTGTTATAAATAGACAAACTGGTATTTAACGTGAAGGATTAATATTTCATGGGTTTGTCAAGAATCGAGCTGCACCCTGACTCCTTCGTGCACCTTTGTCAGAGAGTGGATTTCCTTGCGGCGTCCTTATGTCATTTTTCACGTACGGCTGTTTCTTTTTATTTGACAACATACCAACAAAAAAACAGGTATGGAATATATGATACTGTATAATGATAGAGTTAAGAGGACTAGGTTATGATGGACAATTTTAATATAGCTTCTTTTTTTAATTCTTTTTTTTTCCAAGCAACTTCGTTCTCCTGTGGAATTCGCCGACGAAATTTACGATGTCACGCCCACGCTGACTATGCCGAGCAAAGAGAGTGCCAGTGCAAAACGTAGAAGCTACCTTCAGACAAATTTATTATCCTGCCCTGAGAAACTCTACGTATTTATTTGTCGACTCCATCCAGCCAGCTAGAGTCCATACCTACCACAGGAACCAGCAAGAAGATCCTTTAGCTACCTAAATGGCATACCTAAAAAGACAAGAAATATAACTGTAGGACATTTTGCTTATAGGACGCTCAAAATCCCTTATACACTTTCAGACGAGATAAGTGGATTCTCATGTTCGAGAAAAGTCAGTCTAGCGAAAGCTATTTTGTTTTATTTTTTAAAAATATATTTACTTAAAGTCCAGTCATAAATTCTCTACAACTATTTTTTCATGTTCACAAGAAAAACCTCTTGGACTCCGTTAAACCTATTTACGAGCGAGCTGAGTAATAAAAATTACCGCCATTTTTTTTTCACATTTTTACAAAAGCTCTAATTTTTTCAATAAATTCCTTACCCTCGTGCCACGGAATTGCCTTGAAAAGGCTATATGTATAACAAATAACTGGAGTTGCTGCAAGTCGATTAAAATTACTAGCTTTAGTCATTTCTATTCCAAGAGAGACTTTTCTTGATACTCATCTTCTCTTTGAGATAAATAGCCAAGTAGCCGTGCTCCGACACACTATATAATTACGACACGTAACGAAAGTGTTACGTGTGGCTAAATGGCGAAGGCTTCCAGCAACCGGTATCACCGGAATCACATAAGTATTGTCGCATTTTCATTTTCATTTCCCGACTGGGATTCCCGACTACTTGCTACATCAATAATCCCGATAACTATTTATTTATATATTACAGTTTTAATTAGTCTTTTATTCCTTAAACCTAACCTCGGTAACATACCTTGTCAATGAACTATCAAGGAGCATTGCATTGCCCAATAAGGTTAGGTTGTCGAATGAAATCCATTGTGAGCTAATCATCCGTGGACAATGAAGCGTGGCCCTTGATCAATTGGCATTACAACACATATGCCTTGATTCGAATTATTTGACTTGTAGGACGGATCGATTTTGATGGCTGGAATAAAAATGCACTCAAGAGTATACGAAGCGGAACCCATTCCAATCGTTTGTGCCACGATTATCAAATGGATCGTGAGTCTAAGGTTTAAGGTTATGTGATACTTACTGACCATATTGAAATGCATCATTGAATTACGATGACCTCGTCACTCTGGTTCGTCCATGGAACGTCTTTCTTTTTTTTTTTCTTTTTATTACACTTTCTTTTACTCTTGAGAAATTGTTTTGCCACGAAGCACGTCGGTATGTGCAAACAGCATCGGTATGACGTAGCTCAGGTCGTTCTGTTTTATGAAAATAAAATAAAGTGGCAATTCGCTATAGTCGTATACACTCAGGCAGTTTGTATAAAGGCTGACTTAAGGGGGGTAATTAGATAGAAATTAATTGAAAGTAATTGAATCTAAGAAAATAAATGACAAATCAATAGTACAGTGTGACCGTTTAAAATTGAGTGAGAAATTCTAATTCTCACGTGACTGTGCGTACAAGAGGCATAACTCTGGAGTTTATCTTATCAGCAGTTAGAGTCATTAAAATTACTCTAAGCATTTATACAGCATCTGCTACGTATACTGGATACTCGATATCACGCACGGAGTCGGAATCAATGAAGACCATTTGTCGGTAAGGAATATAAATAATGATACGAGGCTAAAAGCAATTATAAGATTATAACCTGTTTTCTAGGAAGAAGCGTCGCGGCGCATTAATCGAACTCGGGCGAATTGATTTACTCGATCGATCGAAATGCGAACCAGCAGAACGAGATTCTAGACAAGAAATTCGAGGTATTCCTTTAAGTGAGTGCGATCTTGGCCGCCATCTACAGAACGATCGAAAGATCGAGGAACTTGAAGGATCGTTCAGTCAACTGTGAATCTCGAATTTCATGATGCAAATCCAAACGTACACAGTAATATACATATATATATATATATATATATATATATATATATATACATATAATTGTCAGATATACCTATGGGTAAGTACAGAGAGAATTATCAGAGGGAGCGACTAGATCTGCCGTGACTTTTAGGCATCCCATCTAACCAGCCAGTCAGGCATTCAGGCATTTAGTAAGTCAGTCAGTCAGTCAGTCAGTCAACAAGGCAGGATCTTGCGAGATGCCCGATCTATAATTAAGATCGCTCGGTGATCTGTGGCTTGACTGGAGACAGCGAACGACGACCACTGGATCCTGTAACGTCGCGCGTGTGGTCTCCTCCCTGAGTCCGACATCTTGGATCGTGTTACGCAGCCTTTACCACCGAGGACGTTAATTTTTACTTATCCTTTTATGACTTTATTATTTATATATCAAGGATTAGTCGGTTCTACTCGTCTAATCGTCTATAAATATATACAGTTTATATAGAAGTCAGTTAGATCCTGAAGTATAAAAGATTTTCCTAGTAAGAACCGGCGCGATCTTTATACACTCTTTAAGCTTACTATTTAACGTTTATCGTTAGTTTGATAAACGGCGATACTGGGGATCGCTATATTATAGAGAAGTTTTATATTTATATTTTGGTTGAAATGAAAATTGTCAAAAATTGAGTTAATTATGTTATGAAGAAGAGTTAGCCATTTTTAAGAATTTCGAGTTATGTAATAACGAAGCAATTACTATCCTGGTCTAGTTCGTGATTCACTTTCTTATTTGCGAACCTATTAATTCTTGGTGCAATCCCTCTGATTCGTGATTACGTAATATAATGGAACTCTAATTCTAAACAGTGCAGCCTAATCGTACGCAGGACACAATCAATTCGATAGTAAAACCATTCAAGCTCTCTTACAAGGAACTACTGTCCTGTTACCAAGAGGGAGATTGACGTCTCCTTGATATATTCTTTACCTTCGCGTTTGTTTGTCTCTTTGTAATCAAAAAGTCATTCTGGACCAACTCCACTCAGTTACAATTTACATTTAAATTTAATAAATTTAAGAATTTACCAAAATTTATGTCAAGTCTACTAAAAGCATTCTTTAGTCTAAATAAAATGTAGTTTTTTACTTTAACATATTTTTCAGACGACCTACATGCAAACCCGCCGGTTTTCGTAGCACGAAACAAGTGACGTAACCGCCCACGCCCAAGTCCAACAAACAGCCAGGAAAACGACTCCTGCAGCCATTATACAAGCGACTCCATTGTTAACGTAATTTAATCTTACTCTAGTAGCGTTTATTCGCGTTACCTCATACACGAGCATGAGCTCCATGCGCCATCGAGTAAATTTATAATAATTTTCTTCACGTCAGCTGATGAATTGCTGAATTATTGAAGAATTGATGCTGGCTGAATGTAACAGCCATAGTTATAACCATTTGCCGTACACGTTAACAACAGCTACCTTCGTGACTAACAGTTGTGTATATATATATATTCAGTGATAGCCGTCAGCTGGTTATAAATTTTCAAGTGGTTAGCAAGCGGTTAGTATTACCTTCTTACTCGGATAATAAGGAGCTCGTGTATTCCGGCCATTACGAAGACCGTGTAATCTAGGTGGTCTATTACGGTACAAGACAAATTTACTTTTTAGAAATATAAAAAAATCTGATGCGTCTGGTAA
Organism: Cephus pulcher; assembly: GCA_030142455.1. Classification (NCBI taxonomy): domain Eukaryota; kingdom Metazoa; phylum Arthropoda; class Insecta; order Hymenoptera; family Cephidae; genus Cephus; species Cephus pulcher. Next base: position 28,932 of record JARQTB010000837.1, read on the forward strand.
GAGTATTTTTAATTAAAAGAAAAAAAAGGTTTATTCCATTATTTAGTTTGTTCATTGCGTCGTACTTCAGACAATCTAAGGATGGTCGAAGAAGAGACTTCCGGGTAGGGATCATTAGCCTTCTTACTTCTTAGAGTTTTTCCGTCGCATCGGGTGAACATATCTTGTAGTTTGGTTAGAGACTCACAGAAGGAATTAGCAAAGGTGTATGCACTCTGATTTTTTTCTTTCTTTATCACAGTTCCCTCACAAAATAATGTAACGCCTATAATTTCCAATATTGCTTTTACGCGAGCGGAACGCGAGATCTTCTTGCGGGATGCTGAATGAAATTCAGCCTGGAAAAACTGTCTGAATAAACGCTCTGAATGCCAGGCGAAATGTCAAGGTTTCGCTCTTTTTCGATCGGAGCTCTTTAAGTGTTCACGTTTCGCGAGACACTATGGAAATAACAAATCAGAAATGTTCGAGGGACTTGAGTGCAACTAAACGACGATTAAATAAATCAGCCTAGAGCACTTTACAACTTACGTATAGCCACCATATTTCAAGAGTGTCTTCGAATTAGTCTTGTCTTCTTACCTTGTTCTTCTTCCTTACCTACAATATCCAGTTAAACAATTTCACCAATTTAGAGACAAAATTCTACGTTTGACTCTAACAGTCTTTACACATTTTATCACAGTACCGACGTAATTAAACTTCTTAATTCCATTCTAAAAATTATGAAGTCAACGGCCGGTAATGTAGAGCAGCACGGAATCTGCAAATAGACATTATCCAGTGAGTCTCATTCCAGTCTATCATCCGTATTCTATGTTTTATGTTCTATTCCGCATGTAATACGAATTGTAAGTGTATAATTCCAGCGTGCAGGATCTTGGGGGGAAAAAGGAACTGGATTTAATGCATATAATGCAAGCACTGTTGGTGCAACGAGTTTCTGTACGTGTTACCGAAGTCCAGACTTCAGTCCGATGATTGAGCCGTTGCTAGTTGTACTAACCTCCATTACCAGCTAGAATCTTGCCAATTTTTACTCCTAGGTCTCTACAGGTAGTATCTATAGCTACTTTTCTTCTCCATTTTCCCTTCTCATTCTTCCTTCCATTACTCGATATCTCATCTTCTTTATTCCCCAATCTTAATCCCACTCTTCTTCTTATTCCTCTTCACTTGCCATCTTTCTTATACATACGCCTTAGCTGTGTCGATATAATCCTACCATTCCCTTCTTCGTACTTCATGAGCAAGAGTATATTATCGATAAAAAGCGTTTAATAAGAGCCTCTTCAGACCATAAACGATTTGTAATATCCAGGTACACTCTGGCTAAGTTGCAATTAATGGTAATAATGCCAGATTGCTAAAGGCTCGATCGCAAAGTAGTCGAGTTTCCCTTCTATATAAACTAGACCCCATAAATTCCCTTTCAGCCAAAATAAGCCGATATCTCTGGAAGAATGATTTTTCGAGAAAGTTCAATGACAATATTTACGAAACAACTCCCACACAGAGGACAATGTAATTAAGTTAGAGATTTAATACAGCCTGGCAAGTATGATCATCTGATTTATATTAGTAGCCGTAAGATTGCACAATTCTCATCCAGTTACGAAATTAGTTTTGAACTATCATTGTGTGCGAGTGGCAAACTCAAACTCACTGAACGCTGTTACAGATTCGTTGATGGCTGATGGCTGATGGAGAACGGATGAAAGGTTCTCTCGGCTGAGAATTCTCGATAGGATCGATCGACCGGTTCGGTTCTGAACATGTAATTGGAACGGCGGCGTGCTGCCTGAGTCCTTAATGAGCACGTTACGCCAAATGAAATTATATTACGTTATATACATATATATAACATATCAAAGAGTAAGTTTCGTCCTGGCAGTACCTTCCATAATTCTAGATAAGTATCACGCTCTTCTTAGTTATGCAATGATCATCTACCTTTTACCTATTTATCTGTATCTCGTAAGTACTTCTCGAGTAATGCGCCCGCCATTAATATCTCCTATGGCTATTTGTATAGCGGGTTACGGCACATATGGCACTTTGCATTGCCGCATTAATTTCCTGGTATTGGAAGTCTTCCGTATACCCAGTGAGATAGGTCATTAAGCAAAGAATAAAAGTGGACCGTGAGACTAGGCCAAGCGAATAACGATTAGATCGATTAATATCAATTAATTGAATATCACGAGGATTCGTACAAATAGACATACAATATTTTATCGATTCTCAGATACACATATGGTGCAAGTCCACGTATGGTCCAGGTCGTCAGAAACAATGGAATCTCGAACATCTGGAACGAGTGGGTCACGAACTAACCTCGAAATCCAAGAGTCGACCGATCGATCCAGTTCGGAGTTCCCCTCGTAACAAGCAATCGAAATGCTCAACCCGACATTTTGTTCCAGTTCTAAGCATTATTTCAGATCAGGTCATTGACCTTGGTCCGATCACGAGTAGAATCTTGAAATATAAATCAAGCAGAAGTAACAGGATTTCTCGAGGAAACAAGAGTAAATATTCTAATGCTGATTCCAATAAGCCTGCGGTAACATGCTTCTAAGTGACTGCTAAATCTTCAAATATTTAAGGTCAAGCTGTATAAATTGTATCCACGTTTAGATGGTGTCACTGCATTCCCCTGGTAGCCACCCGTGACTCCTACGACGGCTAATTAATCAAAGGAGAATATAAATTTTGCAAATTGTATTACGCATTGGAAAGAGAACAAAGCGTACAAGGGAACAACATATGCAGGAACGTTGTCTCGTGAACGCATATGTAGTATGTATCCGCATACGAGTCCACCAAGCCATCGTGCGTAATCATAAGTTCCCACGCGCATTCCTACCTTCGCGCAAAGTACATTATACGGACTGTGAATACTCTCCATATTGTAAGTATTAGAAATAACGAGTATCTTCCTCGTTTAATTAACGAGGAAACGAGGAGCAATGAAAACAAATTAAAATCCAGTGTACATTATGGAATTCTTTAGGTTTTTTTTTTAAGAGATTTCTGAAAATTCTTTCTTTTCACCCTGGATATCCTTTACCCTGTATATTATTGGCTTTTAGGGTTTCAACGGCGTATGCGGAATTCACGGAGATACTAGGAGTCGTATTAAAGTCTGGAAATCTTAAGGCTGGTAACAGGAGGAGGAACGAAACGACTGAGGGATATACGTTAGGCTCGCGATTCACCTACTTCTCTCGTCCTCCTCCACACTGCTGACCGAATAGAAGCGTAAGGAAACACAAAGGAGGGATATTCGTGGGGATGCTATAGTTGTGGAGGAATCTTTAAAGAATGTAAAGATATAAGCAAGAGGGAAGAGCCAGTACGGGAGTGGCCCACAATGCAATCTCAAGGTGGAATCAAGGGCTTCCGCGTGTCCGTGGTATCAGTGATATCAGTGACATCAGAGGTAGAAGTAGTGTCAGTGGCCTGTGGCGTTGTTTCGCCTGGTCGCAACGTGCCGGATCATTAACAGAGGCTACATGCAACCTGGTAACCATCCTGAAACATCACATTGTCCCATAGAGAACGTGTACAGCCGAATATAAAGCAGCTCTAAGAATAGAATTCCATTGGCATAGATATTGGATGAAAGGTAAAGACTTATTTTAAGTGACAATAGAGAGAAATTAGTATTAATGATCTTCCGATGAATCCTAATGGGGACAGCATTCAGTGAAAAGTAGGGAGGACGAGCGAGGATAAAATTGAAACAGTGACCTTAGACATGTTAGTCTCTGAGGAGCAGGATATAAGTTCGGAGTACGTGTATCGTGTTGGGTATCACGTGGAATGGCTATATGTAACTAGTAAATGGATGATGGTAAAAGCGGTATCCAATTAGTAAGGAAACTAGTGGCCAGCGCGAGCGATATCTTACGCAAAGGAGCCATAGAGCAAACGGAGGTCGTTACTTTGTGAATAACCAAAAGATTAAGTCACTATGGAATTTCGATATATGTCTAATGCACTGATACAAGGAAGCCACTAGAGAGAAGAAGCCTGATCGTAGAGCACGTGTATACATATACATATATGTATCTCAGAAGCATTGAAACATTATCCAGGAACATGTCTCATCTTCAGCAGACTAAATTCGATACCTTTCTAATGGCTCCTGGAACGTGCAGAAGGTACAGATTGGAAATTATCAGGGCAGCAGCTGCCTCTTGCAGGTGTTCGGATATTCCACATGAGGGATCAACAAGAATTCTAATCCGTCTCTGCTGATTGTCTCTGCGCTGATTTGTACAAAGTATAAAAAGTGGATCCTTGTGACTCCTGGAAGTGAATCACATTCGGAGACGTCGTTAAGACCAAGTGCGACGGGCCACAATGACAGCCTGATGCGTGGGTGCCCCAGGGTAGCCGTTGGACACGTAAACCTTTCTGCGGCCAATTGATACGGACACGTTTGAATATTCATGCGAATATAGAACAAGATGAGAAGAGGAGCTAATCCTAAGGATCTTTTGTTCCTCGGCTCGTGCGTTCCTCCGGGAGTAAAGAGAATGCTCGAAAGTACTGTTACTCGGACAAAGCACGCCCACGTTTATCCTGGTGCTGGTCAGCGGTGAAGAATACGCCGCTGCGTCTCTGACCCACGCCCATTGCAACTTAAATCTTAAGGCCTCGTTATCCGCCATTCCATTTCTCATCTGAATATCGACTTGGTGAACTTCCACGTAGGGATTAGAATCGCCTGGCAACATTCCCCGGAACGCCTATGGCGAGGAAATCTCTTGGTTACTAAGGATATCTCTCTACGTACTGTAATACTTCACATCGTTCTCCTTCATCCTCTGATCCTCTTCTCCTTCCCTCCTTTCCACCTAGTCATTATTCAAAACCGGCATTGACATTGAGCACAATTTGTAACCCACATCGTTCCACCTTGGCGCTGGACAAGGCGCCATTGTCGCGCGAGTTCTTCTCCTCGACAGCCCCGAGAGTCCAAGCCACAACAAAACAAGACAAGCCGAAGCCAACGCGACTCGACTCGAACCAAGCACACCACGTTTGCTATACTATGCAATTCTACATTCGCAATCCAACAGACTCCAGACTCGTTTGTGCCTTGTGCCACGAACATTCGAGAACAAAGAATAAAAGATCTTGAATCTTGAACGAGGCAAGCATTGCCTCGGGTGGGATCACCATTCGACTTCAAAGGAGCCATTGGAGCTATTGGAGGCCTGCGAAAAAGATCAGTTGTGTTATTATAAATAAAATGAAAGTTCATCGTCAGACCTTGACTACATCTCTTAGAGACGTTGTCCATCTCTGCCGCTGTCTTATCGTTCAGTTACTTACAGATCTTTGGAAGAAAAAAGTTGACTCGGCAATTGCTCCCTGCTCAATTAAAACTTGCTCCAGTCATCCTTTCGTCTATTTCCTCGACTTTCTTTATCCCGGACTTCGCTCCAGATTCTCTCACAACGTATTGCAGTGGCCAAGTGGTCCAGGGGGATCATCTTGGAGAACGACAGTCCGTGACCTTGTGGCTGTGACCTAGTAAATATTTATTATTCTAATGTCTACACATGCTCCCATGCGTGTATGATCTGGTAATGATCTACTCGTGTGAGTAGATATGCGTCAATGTGTGCACAAGGATGACCCACATGAGATATCACGTGTGCTCTCCACAAAGTTTTCACGTTATTGAATTTCATGCTGTGGGATTGCTCGGAAAAAATAAATAAAGATGTACAGTTATGGACCTTTCACATACGATGCATACTGGAGTACCCGGTTTAGCCAAGGACATTTCCTACATGATTTTTCCTCCTGGATATATCCTGAAACTTTCGCCATGCTGAAATGTTGGTTGGTATCATCATTATTATTGTTATTCGTAATTTTACACATTCAAGACAAAAAGCAGGAAAACAGCAAAAGCAACCAAGTTATTTCTCACAGTCAGGTTTTCAGGGTCAACTCTATCGGAGACAGGTTTTCATCGGCATTGATTAAAACCACAATGGTGACTTAGTTGATCAGGTATTTGACACGTGGATGCACATTTCTACAGCAGTTTATAAAAAAGGTCTTGAGTCTAGTATAATAACAGGACTTGAGACACGGTGATCTTGAATCATTCAAATAACTGCACCCGCATATGGGACATGATTACCGTGTTACGTATCGCAGCAAGAACGAATACCGCAAGGGTGCAAGGTCAAGCAAAAGATATAATTATGGAAACAAGCAAACAGGTAAATACAAGTAAGTATAAGAAAATTTCCAAAATTAAAATATCCAGACAGTAAATGATTGAATGACGATATTGCTGAAGTAGTGCAAAGTTCAAGAAAGAGACGAAAAGTCATTCGACCGAGAGCGCCAATCAAATGATTTCAATGGAGAAGTCGATCCATCAAGTGACCGAGCGGTCCCATTGATCTGCCGATCCTGCTGATCTTACTTAGCCAAGTGGCTCGGTTAACTCAACTCGAGTGGCTCGGGTGGCTTCGATCGCGAACTTGAAAGAGAATGAGAGGCAGGGTAAAGGGGGGTAAAGGGGGGTATTGGGGGGGGGGGTAAGATACTTCTCTTATCATGAATTCATGACGTATGGTTACTCTAGGAGGCATTTCACTAGACGGATAGAAGGAACTATGCTACCTGGCAAAGATACATTGCTAGCCGCCTCCAGGACTGAATCTACCATCTACCCAACAGAGTGACCTGACGCTGATCTGATCAGGATACTGAATAGGAAATCTTTTATTATTCCTTTATCTTTCCCTTATTTCGCTTTGATATCAAATACTTCATTTATTCCAAGACACTCGATCATTCTGTCCAACTATTACTTAGTGATGTATAAAGTATTGGAGACTGTGGGTGCTTGATGACTGTCGGAGATAATAGGTCTAGGGGATAATAGCTGGTATTCAAATGTTTAAGGATCAGGCTGGAGACACGTAATGGTTGACAGGAGGGGCTATTTTAGAAGAATAACTGAAAGAATGAAGAACGTGGTAGGTATGGTAACACGAGAAGGCCACCAACATAGCCAGCGTGTTCGGTTTCGAATTTGTCGAAACTAATTAAAAGCCACAGGTTATGGTGGAATAGTCGATTCGCATAATTGCGTGCTGAAGCGTGTGATAGCGAGGATCTTGGATTTTACTAAAAAAAAGGTGAATTAATATTTTTTATTTTTTAAGTATTTGCAAAACGGTATATCAAGAATCGAGTGCATTTTTATTTTTTCATTTGATAAGCTTCTTCTTTAATGATTTGTTACCTTCATTTTATTACCTTTTCTAATGTCACGTGCTACGTCCGACCGTTAAACCGTTCGATTAAGAATTATTAAGAATTGTATGCAGAGGAGGTTTCAATTGTCTCCAAATGAAGAAGCATTTATGCGAGTGCGTGACTCTTTTACTCTTCCTCACCAAAAGACAAGCATTGTATTCGTTTTGTACGTGGCCCGGGTCTCTCACGACACCCGAAATCTTCTTGTCAAAATGGGCACACACGTCTGTAGAAAGTAGAGGGTGATTCAGTGGCGATAGTTAACAAATATAATTTAAAATACTTGCGTCTTTGGATGTTACACTGGAAATATCCATGCAAAGAATTTTGGGAAGAACGGTGAATATCCGAGAAATATGACTTGATATGAAAAAGAAAAAAAAACAGACAGGAAGCACAACCTCAAAATTATTGAAGTACATTAAAGGAGCTACTGTTCAAATGAACGTGCACCTTGATATCTAAAATGCCTAGATGTATGTCGTCCTAAGAAAACATTAGGTTATGTGCTCTGCACTCGAGGTGGTTCGCGTCTACAGGAAACGACTCTTTATACAAGTATTTCCGGTGAGGGCCGCATCGTGCCAGTAGGTATTTATAGGCCGGGAACCTAGACAAGTTCGCTCCAAGAGCCACTCATCGTCGGTATCGTAGTTGTGTGGGATTTTTATGGTCAATAGAAAATTTGGTAGGTATTTTATTTTCATTGGAGTATTAAAGATTTCCAATAGAGGCTGTGGTTAACTTGAAAATTATTCCGACAGACGGCGCCACGTACAAAAGACTTTCATTCGAACTACACAACAGACATGACGAATGGCTAATGAATCGTCCGATGAATCCACCATGGAATATCCGACATTGGTGACTAAACCGTTTCCCTGTATAGATATATTATGTCTTGAAACACTCGAGAATGCCACACACTCCACTTACCAGTAATTATGGCCACTTAAGTAGCCTCGACAGCTTCCTCGAACAATTCTCTGTACCTTCCCTTTATTTTTCATGAACTTTCTTCGCCTGGTTATCGGAATTCGATTCAATGGGCTGATTCACAAAGCCGGGAAAATCGAAGAGTCAAGGAATGCCATCTGAGCTACATGGACAAAAAATGGTCGATTTTTGGAAAGTACTTGTGAAAAGAATTTTCTTTTTTTTCCCCTACCAAAAAGTCAAACTCAAAGACCCACTGTAATGAACATATATTTGTTTCGGTTGACAATGAAATGAAAATTGTACAAATCAACCAGACACAATATCAAATAATTCATGAAATTCAAAAGAGAGAAAGGCAAAGAAAAAATACTGTCTCATGTAATTCCTAGGCTGGAATCACCATGCATTACGTGAGTAACGATACACGTTCCTTGCCCCGGTCACGTACCTTACGATCTACGAATAATTCAATTTAGGAAAGTCTTTTTTTGCCTAGAAATGAGCCTAATAAAAAAACGGTCAAAGATATTACTGCAAAACCGCACTTATTCTCAGCGAACAAACTAAATGCTAGAAAATCCAAAGGAGTATAACGATGCGATTGAGCAATCCATAAGCAATACCTGAGGTAATGTTACAATAGAACGAATTGATTGAAAAATTGGTCAATTACATTCAGCAACAGTATACCAGAAGGACGCTGTTTAGAGAAATAAATTTTCACTATCGCCCCAAAGGACTTGAAATTAGAATTTCTATAATATATACATATATGTATTCTATAAATACAAAAAAATATTATTGTTCCCACTCCATTGCCCTTCGAACGAGTAAATAATAATCAAAGGAACTCTAATATAAATTCTAATAATAAAGATAGCTTCTAAAAACGGATTCAGACATTTAGATCTAGGCAACAGAATAATTTTTTTGACTTTGGTTCGTTAAGTATCGATTCCACGGACCATTTTTCCAAATCAATTGTCACGGTACGTTCGTGATCGTCTGTCTCATGTTTCTCCTGTAAAATCTTAAGACTGACAAAGACTGACAGATTGATCAAAGAAGATTGATTGATGGACTTGACACTGCATCGAGCTCCATATTGTATTCCACTAACTAACCAAGAAGTTATCCTTCTAACTGTAACTTGACTGTTTCTGGCCGACCCAGTAACAGTTACCTACTAGAGATAGTAGAGACCGTAAGGAGTAGACAGTCGAATCGCCACGAGACTGAGAAGAATAATAATGAGTGAAAAATAATAAGACTAATAACTTCTCGATTTAGGACAGTCGAATAACAGGACCTTAAGTCTATGACGATTAAAAGTAACTGATAAATTATTTTTTGAAAATCTTTTACCATAAAAGATTGCGCAACTAATTTTGCTAACTACATACGCAGAAGATAATACAAAGTTTTAATCACTTCGCGTCAGTTCATAAATTCATGTATGTATCTGCTTAAATTGACATAACGGCCGTCCGATTGCAATAACGGATAGCGTTCTATGAATTTGACTTCACAAAGAGACTCGTAGACTGCATCTTTTGTTCATTGATGATACTTATGGATGGAATTGAACGACGACGAGGAGCGTTTAGGTATCGATTCAAGCTCAGCATAGCGGAACCAGTAAATCTTGAGGAATTACGAAAGAGGTCGTGTTCCAGAGGATACTTCCTTTTTAACGACACCCACGTAGCGAAGATACTTGAGAGACAGATCGACATTATTCTCAATAGATAGCTATATATCGTCTTGCGTGATCAAGGAACTAGGATCATAAAGAGGAACCTCATTCACCATACCAACTAGGTGGCTGACCCTATGAAGAAATCATGAAAACCACACGCTCCCCCCCATAAATCCTCGTTATACGGTGACCAGGTTAACGGTACCAAGAGAAAATCTCAGCCATAACCAAAAGTCCAAGAGATAAACAATGGTCCAAACTATAATGATACAGATTGTTAGTCAAGAAACACGTGTTAGATAGAGTATGGATCTGGATCGTAAAGGAGACCAGGATCATCATCCAGAATGATCGATTTCCCAGGAGTCAGTCTTGTTAGTCGAATGACTGGACACGCATAATACGTATTACGCATGTAAGTACATAAGGTCCAATCTTTGTCAGACTAAAACTTGATCCTGAGTGCAGACTAGGGCCGTGGGCTGATTAAAAGAACTTCAGGGCCGCCGCAACGTAGACGCACTCGACCACCGCATCTACTGACTTCACGCGTAATGATGACAAATGACTGCGTAAATCACATGACAGCCCGAGCGACTCGCGTGGTCAACACAGAGGCACAGAGGCACAGAGGCACAGAGCTAGAATCAAGAATGATCTGAGAGAAGCCGCCCGCGCATAGTTACTTTCCATCCTGGGCACACTGTCTCTTCTCTTGGCTTGTGTCTCACGTGCATCCTGCGCCCCAGGATAACCTGGCAGACCTTAGTGGAAGACGCTGTGTCTTGTGTACAGTGTATTTGTAGAGAAACAAAAATTCTATCTCACCAGCTTTCCTTACTGTACTACGGTTTCCTGGTATGGAGTATAGAGACGCTTCACGAGATGTGACGAAGCATCCTCGTCCTCTGGTGGAAGGTTCCTGCCGGCATAGGCGTCGCCGACTATTGGATAGTCATCCTATGAAGATGTCACCATTTGACAGGATAACAATGCCGTATAAATTACAAGAGCACGGAGTCATGGACCCATGCCAGACGGATGCTGGTGTTCCTCTATCAGATCCCTAGATTGGTCATACTCGTTTGATTCTTCCTCCCATGTGCTCTGTCCAAGGAATCCTGATAAAGGAGTCAAAAGGTTTAAGTTCAGGGGGAAGAATGAAAGCCTGGAAGCTTGCAGGACCAAAGGGAATCCTTAAAAATATTTCAAAGATTCTAAATAACACTACTGTACCTGTAATAGGATTCTCAGTCATCTGTCTTTCAAGAATTATAAGCAACGCTTGACGTCTTATACCAAAAAGATTTTCCTGAGATACAAGACAGCCGTGGGTCGTGCCTGTATTCCAATAAGGCTTCCCGTCCTTCCGTCCCATTGCTGGATAAAAATAAAACGGACATTGCAATCAATTAACGCGTATTACATAAAGCGCCAATCTGCATAATTAACCGGCTGCCAGCTAGCAGTGCATTCATCATTTGGACGGAGTCACAGCGAGCGTCGAAAGGTATTTTAATTGCATCGATGTGATACTTATATGTATGTAAATATATATATATATATATATATATATATATATATAAACGTGACTAACAGTAAGTTCCAGGACGGTGGTCATCCACAA
>JARQTB010000838.1:0-128895 GCA_030142455.1 Cephus pulcher
TTTTTTTAAAAAACGCATTTGCTTGCCATTGTGGATGACCGCGGTCCTGGAAACTGCCGTCTGACATGTTTATATATGTATATAAGATCAAGAGGTGACGTTACCTTGTATATTCATAGTGTACGTACATTAAGAAAGCACCCTATCTTTTCGTCTCTGCCAATATTAATATGATGCATCATTATTTTTTCAAAATTGTTAAAAAATTTCTATACACGTATGAGTTATGTAATGCATATAAGAACGGTTAGGATCCAGATATGCCTATCTCGTACCACCTCTCTCTTTCTCTCTCTCTCTCTTCTCCTCTCTCTTATGCACAGACGGTCTCAGGAAATTGTGCGTATACGCCAGAACGCACTACTGTTATCCGAAGAAGGTTCTAGCCGAGGTTCTCAAGTTGTACAGAGGTTCTTCCATGCGATATGTAAGACGTATGAAAAAACAAGCATACGTTGGAATTTTTTTCAAAATAATTTTTTGCTACGGATTTTACGCGTATAAGAAATTATTGGTATTATCTGAATACTATACCTATTTCATTCTTTCTGTATGATCAGATACGTAGAAACGTACGACGGCCATTATATGATACAGATTCTATAATGCACACGCAGCAGCCATAGTATGTAGAATCACACATTATAGCACTTAAGAGATTACACCGTTAAAGCGACTAAAGTTTTGGACGCTTAAGGATGGTTTTTTAATTACTACAGTACGGAACGTGATTAGCAAACTGCCGATAAGAAATTTTGTGAAAAAAGTGGTTTATAGCTTTTCAAAATTTATCAGCTGTTATTTACTCATTATTTGAAGTAATGTGAAATCCTGGCTGTTTGTAATATATTTAACAGAAATGTGGTCCTTTGTATTTGTTTGACCGAATGCAGTCGGGAATGGAAGGTTGAAAAAATTATGATTGCACGACATTTTTATCATACTGTCAGAAAAAACTATTCTTTATTTTTTCATTTAATGTCGATTATTGGCCAAATAATACTCCACCCCCATTTTTAATTGAAGTTGTGGATTTCGACCTGTCTGACGCGAATCGGTATCCAACTGCTGTGTTAATTTTGAACATTGCAGAGAAGCCACGAAGCGTGCACAAGAGACTTAGCCGCATAGTATAAGTTGTATATATGTAAATATGATGTAGATATATGTATATTATGTAGGACTCAACTGGTCGACCAGAGCAGTATGTACCACTACTGCTATTAGCGGTATCGGAATCATCTAGCATTCTATGGGCATTGTTATACACGGGCCTCGTGTGAAATTCTCGCGTGGCTACGAAGAATTTCACGATGTACAAGCGCGGATTCTTTGAAAAAGAAGAACGTCGAAAATAAATGTGGGTCGTGCGACAGACATGCTATTTTACAATTTTTCTAGTACAGTCCAGTGATCAAGCGTGTTCGATTGTACATTAACTTCATTAGTTGTTCCTTCGAGTTAACGACGTCTGGCTTTTTGCTGCTGCTACTTATTTGCTTTTTTTTAAATTTTTTATATCGCGTGAGGCGCCGGTAATACTCGTATTTGTGTGCGTGTGTTGCATATCGAATGAAAGTCTTTATAAAACCCTCTAATTAACATCCTGTCCCTTCTTGTCTCCTATAAATGATGGATCTAACAGCGTTTGCAAATCAGTCGAGATTATTGGGTGATATCATTAATTAAAAGTAAATTAGGTGGTGCTTTAATTGAGATGCACAAATTAAAAAGGGCATTCAACAGAATCAATGTGGATATATAATATTTTTAACCTTGGTTTAGGTACTGCTTCGTTATTAATTATTATTATTATATTTCATCATGTATTAATAATTTCACTTTCGTAATTTCATTAAAATATTTTTATACAATACGAAAGTTCAAAGAAGGTAAACTTACTTTACATGTACAAGATTCACGTTATTAAATACATAATGTTATTATTTTAAACTCTATCGGACCATTTGTAATTTTTGTACTGTTCAATATATAGGTAATTTAATTGTTCGTATTATACAAAAATTAGCATTTTATCTTAATGATAATTCAGAATAATGCTCTACGAGTAAATCAATGCAATAAAAATTCGGTAAAGTTTAAGACAATTTTAAGCTATCGTGAGTGACGTTTGTCCTTGTATTAATACGACTGGAATATGTGCGACAATATAAATCCAATAATACAAACAAATATGTACTCCAAGATAAACATGATCATAAATAATCTCGAAAGATGTATTATACATATAGTATTATATATAATAATAATTTGGTGCGATACACAAAACAGACTTAACTCTGGTACGATATGCAACATCTAGCAGCCAACTTCATACGGTATTCATCGTCTCAATTCATTCCCTAATACCCTACGGAGATTTAGGGGTAAGTGAGGTGGGACGAGCCCGATGGGGCAAAATAGGCTATTTATAAAATTAGTTGCAGGTGGGGCAGGAGAGGTTATTCATAAAATTAGCAGAAAAAGACAGAATAACTAGTAGGTTGAATTCATCACTTTATCCTCCTCCAATCCACCAGCCGCGGACGATATACAATTTTTTTTAAATAAAAAACGCGGGTTCACTTAATTTCTTATTTGGAATTGCCATAAGATATTAGGTAGCTAGAACAGAAAAAATCGTAATTTCCACGTTGCCTAGCGCTGGAAAGTGAAGCAATGATTTAGAATTTAGAGTGTCGAAAATTTATTAAACGACTAAGACTATTATTTAAAGACTAAACTATTTTTTATGTTTTTTAAAAATATTTTACATTATAAAATAGTATATTGTGTGACAAGGGACGAAACAAGACGATTTCAGTCTATCACTTTTATGAACACAATAGAAATACCAGCAAGCCAAAGTAACCTCTAATCTTATTAAAAAAAATTAAAATATCGAATTCAATATCAGATCCAATTAGACATTACCACATCGGTGTAACAAAAAGGTTTATCCCTACTAAAAGTAACATATTTCTTTCGAGGATATCAGCAAAGGTTTCTTCAGTAAGATTTCATTAGAAGCGATAGAAATAACTAGACAGTAGACACGTTTACTGTCAAAAAATGAACATCATTTATCGTATACTTATTGAGAAATTACTGTTAAACGAAAAGCATGCGGCGGCTATCTCTCTCTTTCACGTGTTCTTTTCCCCATCCGAAAACGCTAGAGAAAAAATGACGGTGCAGATTTCGTTGTGCAGTAACCAATATGATTGACTTATCGGAGTAATTATTATTTGCAAGTATTAAATTCACATTTTTAATATATTTTTCTATTAGTTTTATGAAATTTATCAAATTATATATATCTATTGATTTTACTTCAGCCAAACTCTACCAAACTACCTTAAGTGTCTCGTCTTACTCCACTTCCTTCATTATACATCAATTTCTTCCGTAGATAACAAAAGACAGGCTAGTGACCATTTAATTGGGGTCAAATAGATTTAGGGCAAGCAAGCTGGGGTTAACGACAAAAGAATGGGCATAAAATTGTAAATGTTCTGAAAACATGAACCCCCCCAGTATCCTTCTAGGATTAAGTATATATCATACATATTAATATATTTTGAATAACCTCTGAATTGAATCTGTACTATTTAATATTTGGGTAAAAAACCAAGGGAATTTTCAAAAAACTATTATTTATTAAGAAGTCAAATAAAACATTAAAATACTATCTGGATCGTGTGAGAAAAATAAAATAAAATTAGAAAATTACACAATTTCCTATAACTCCTGTTAAGAGTACGTATTCCTATACAATTACCTTTAAACGCTTAACTGAAGCTAGAGTTAAGTTCCGTCGAACAGTTGCTGGATGTCTTGCCGGCACAATAGCCATAAGGATTGCAAGCTGCTTCTCCCAGTCAGGTAAAATTATCACTTTGCATTTGGCTACTTTGATTTTGACAACGAAAGTCGAGCAACCAAGTACAAGGTGCATTTGTTGCTACCTTTTTTTTTCTCGAGTATATAATTTCTTTTATTTTCGAAGATTAACCCTGAGTAACCGGTTTTTATCTGCACCGCCCTCCCCCAGAATTCTTTTTTGCAATGGATCACAAATAATTTACGAGGCGTGTGGAACTTGAGCCTTCGAGTTTAAAATTCTTGAAATATATTTATAAGGTCATGAGAGTGTTAATATTTTTGTGCGAAGCTTTGGGTGCACCTGAGATTATTAAAAATATTCCCAAAAGCAAAAGACTGAGGAATTTATTTTTTCCAAGTTCTTTAAGTTATTTCCGTAAGCATTCCTTTTGCTTTACAGGGCGTAATTTGCACATATATATTCAAACGATTCTAACGCGACCGATCGTAAAGTCTCGCTTGAGATACGGTATAAGGATGGTAGCATTTACGAAGCTTTATGGAGCCTAAGAGGGCCTATTTACATCCGTAAAAGTCTCCAGACACTGCGAGATCTGCCTGGCAACATCTAAAGGAAACGAAACCGTCCTTTCAAGTTCCCTTATAATACTCCTCTTATAAATTTCGTACATTTGGTATCTAAAACCCTGTAGAAAGAGAAATTTCGTCTCTTGTTTTTATACTGGATATTATTCACTGATATGCTCTTGTCCAATCGATTGAGTATCCTGTGAGCACGTCTCCCTAAAGCAGAGGAATATAGATAATCTCAATGTGCATAACTGTCAGTTCGAGGTCCCAATCTAATAAGTAAAGCAGCTGTGAGATAAGCCACGAATTTTACATATAGTATATATTCAATGTTGATTTTATATACAGGGTTATTCAGGACAAACCGCCTGAAGTTTGATGCGTACTAACGCTTATGTTAATCGAAGCAGCGCGACCATGTTAAACAAATGAGAGAATGTGAAGTTCACGATGTTATTAATATTATGACGTTAACTTACATTTTTTAATGATGCCACACTATTCTTATTGATGGAATCACTATTTCCGGTTAGCTTCCGCTGATGCGTAGTTCGTGAATGACCCTATATACAGAGTATCCCTAAGATTCCTTACCAGCAGCAATTCCATTCCAACAGCAATGTTGCAGAGACATCGTAGGTTACGAAAATGACCTTCCCTTTCTTTGGAGGCACTTAGTTTTTTAAAATCAGAGCTACTTAAAGTGCGCCAATCGGAATGAAGTGTCGACAGAAAAGTAGATAACTTAGACCTCTGATTTTTCTTCCCTTACTCTTCTAGGGTAAGTAAACCATACGACGTCAATGCCCCTCATGGGGTTAATAAATGTTAAAAGCGTCGTTCGTGTATATCGAAATATTTTTTAATTCTTGCACGAATATTGTTCGAATATTTACAGGGTAACTGATATAAAAATAGTACGAATTCTTGTCTTCATATTGTCTTTTGTTGCTAGAAACAGGCTAGAAACAGATACATAGTCTCTTTTACAAAATCTAAGGAATTACCTTCATAATGAATAATTATCTTCACGTGCATCTTTCTAAGCAACCTTGCAATAGTTCAAAATACGTCTCTGAACGGGCCCATGGTATCAGCTGGAATTCCTTGCTATGGATCTTTAAGTATGCGAAATAAAAATGGTTCAAGTAAACTTTGTCAAATTTAATAAGAGCTATCCGCATATATAATGATTTACACCGAGTTCTCCAGCAATAAATTTTGTATACATCAAATATTGAGTCCCTTCGTATAATTAGACACGAAAAGCATGTGATGGAACAGTATTTATATAATTATATAAATTGAACTCTATAAATAGCACGAGTGTATAGTTCATAAAAACTACTCTACGTTCCTCATGACAAATATTCACTAAATATTTTATATATGCTTATGTGTATACATATAGATATATACCTGCTGATATATAAGTACAGGCTCGCCGAAGGCTCAACGTAGTTCAGGTTAATGGGCCTCCAAGAAATTCAATTCACCATTTTCTAAACCGACAATTATTTTGTTACACAGGCTGGTTATTTTATTCCTTCTTGAGGCATAATCGGGCCTGATGCCCATTCTCGATTCAACAGCAGAGGGGCAGTGGGTTTCGCTTTATTGGCAATCGCCTACGGAACAAGTAGAAGGGATCCTCAGGCGTCGACACAGGCGAACCTTTTAAAAATCTAATCGCGGACATTATTCAGGCTCTCATATTCGTCCACCGCTTAATAACATTAATAACATTTAATATTCCATTTTAAGCTTAGAGACTATGATTAAGAGTAATATACACCGTAGATCAAAGTCTGTATAGATAATCGACCAGTCCTAAATTAATTTCTTGCCTCTATTTTGAAAATATCATATCCCTTTGAATACTTCGTGCAATGTGCTCTAATGCGCTGTCCTTTTAACCCTTTGAGGACGAGTCGCTCATATGGGATTCAATCCCTTTTATTTTCTGGATTACTTTATCGATCTTGGTTGAACTTAGCCTCTTGAGGTTTACCATGCTACTTTTTTCAAATTTCAAGTCGAAATTATGGGAGTCGGAAAAATGGGCCACAACATTTTTTTCGGGTTCTTTACACTATTGTTTTTCCGATTAAAAGTTAAATCAAAATGATACTGTTGCACTGGCAATTATAGTAATTCGGTAAAAAAAGAGAAAAGTGAGGTCAAAATCGAAATCAGTGGCCCTATAAACCATGGTAAATTATATATTTTCTTTAAAAATTTGTAATTAATGTAAATATTTTCTTTAAAGTCCCACCCTGAAAGAGTTCAGCGGTCCCATTTTTTTATTTAAGAAATTATTATAATAAAATAATTCATCCAGTTGCGTTACGCATGACTAAACTATTTATTTATAATAATTATCGACCTCGTTAGCCAACGTGGAAGCATCAAGGCTGCGGCCAGTGTCAGTGTCAAGGTAACTGTACCGCAATCTCTTGTGCCACATATTTAGAGATACGATGATCCTTGCTGATCATTACGTCTTTTTATGCATACCAACATATCAATATGCACG
Organism: Cephus pulcher; assembly: GCA_030142455.1. Taxonomy (NCBI): domain Eukaryota; kingdom Metazoa; phylum Arthropoda; class Insecta; order Hymenoptera; family Cephidae; genus Cephus; species Cephus pulcher. The sequence continues at coordinate 6,953 of JARQTB010000838.1, forward strand.
CATATCCAAACGAACTAACTATAAGCAGATATGTATATTATTAATTTTACTTCCCTTAACTTTTCTTTTTGAGGTATATGCATGTACATTCTATGCACATATGCTCTGTGTACATTTTACATTTATATCAGGACTAGTTCATCCGTCGTACTCGCGTGCGGCCATGACCTTATTATTTTTAAACTTATAATATTTATATGTTATTAGACACGCCATAATAACATTTTTGATTATAAGCTCTATCTGATTCGATGCTCATTTCCACTTTTCTTATATCATTTCTTATACTCAACACTTAAAAGGATTTTAAATTAGATTTGAATATTATTGTTCGGTGCTGTTTTTTTTCACTACTGTATAAGTAGGTGTGTTTATACACCGTTTACATGATAAATTATACGTATAGAGTATACGAGTCGTAAGAAGAGGCATCGAGGTAATTCCCATTTGAAGAAAAAAATCCACATTTTAATTCAAAAATCTCTTTTGATAAGCTCACCGTGAAATGATACCATTTCTTACGTGACCACTCAGACGGGTAATTCGTAGCATTCCAATGTGTACCGAGCATTACAAAAATCTGTTATTGGAAATTTCCAGTCTTCCCACCAGAAACACAAAAGTTCTACGATCGAATTCGAGCGTAAATCACTAGAATAAAAGTCATTGCTGCTCCTTTAATTACAGTGTAAATATTTGAAATCTGAAAAAATGATCGATAATAATTCCCAAGAATAATTTTGAATAATTAGCAATCCCAAGGCGTTAAAGGGTTTACCAATTTTTCATGGATGTTTTTACATTGTGCTTTTTTTCTATTTGTCTCTTTTTCTTCCTTAACGTTCTCACTTTCTTATACGTCAAATAAAATGACAGTTCACTTACTCATATAGCCTCTTTTTGTTCGCCTTATCTACGCAGGGTCACAGACAGAATGACCTTGATATTTCCTAAGTACCTCCAACCTCGATAAAATTTTTGTCGTCATAGACGCCCTCTGTACCGTGCAATATTTTTTAGAATAATCGTACCCTACTCCAGTAGTTTGGAATGTATTGATGGTGCTAATAGTCATTGCTCCAGCCAGTATACTAGTATCGAATAATAGCACTAGTATAGTGACTAGTATATCGGTAATATTAGAAGTCCTTCACAGCTACCTTCAGAAACGAACGGTATTCTACGCCCACGAGTTATTCCGTATTACCGATCCACTTTTAGATATTGAAACTTTACACTACTGACTGGGGCAACACTCGCAGTACACGTACTACCATAACCTGTTTATTCACATATAGTTAGGCATGTGAACACATAGCAGCGGTCATAGCGAACCGATACTCCTTGAACTGCACTTGACACCGATTTTACATACTCTGCCTTTATCATTATGTACGTGCATACCTGTATAGATAGAACTAATATTATTTACGTTTAAAATTTCTGCATCATTCTTTCGAATAATAAAATCCTCCTTACTGTTTCCTCATTTTAAAAGACTTCCGCACATGTCTGATCTACTTACATTAGCACACGTGCCTACGCAAATACATACATAAATAGTTTTATTCTTCCAGCATCTTTTGGTCTTAACGCGTCACCTTCAATTTACCCAAAAAGTCTTGCAGTTAACTGGTAGACATGTTACGATCGAATAAGAATGTATATACACAATGTATATCACTCTATGAATTTCTCAATTTTAACGTAAATCATACAGCACGTGTTTTTGAGATCTGGTAAAGTGTAACTTTAAAGAGTAGCGGTATAGTCTCTAAAGAGCAGTAAAACTAGGAGTTACTGGACGGGCGGGGTCAATCATACCTGGACGAATTTTCAGCGAGACTAAAGAAGGAATAAAAAAAGACGCGAGAAACGGTACCGCGGTCATGATCCTTTAAGACTTTCTTATTGATGTTTCTCAATTCACCTCTATTCAAGCAGATAACATGTACCTGTAAGAATCAGTGGAAGATACTCGACGATAACGGAAACGATCATTTTATATAGGAGAAATCAGTTTTCGATGCTGAGTATAATATTGTGTATTTTATGCGTTGCGTACGTCATATCATGACCCTTGTTATACATATGTGATAGAAGATACTGTAGTCATGCAAATCAAAATTTTTTTGATGCAGAAATTCGTAGAAACGCTGTTTGTAAGTGTCGTGAAAATTTTCAGTACTAGATTTCCCTTTTTCTTTTTCTTTTTTTTTCTTGTTGTCTTTTTCGGCAAGTTTGTATTTCACAAAGTTGGTAGGTACGAAGAAAGCGCATTGCCTGATATGCAATGGAGTGCATTATATACTTACAATTAGTTTATGCAGGCATAAGGTTGCGTAAGATGAAGGAACCTCGATGAATGTGGAAGGATAAAAGGTTGGGTGTTCTCACAGTGATAATTAACGTCTAATAAGTCAAGTTCATTAGCTCAATGTATAGATACGTATATACGTGCCGTTTCTCCTACGTAATAATGGTAAGGTCAGGTACCCGAGTAACTGCGTAAGCTGCGGCCATACGAAAAAGAAATCAATTCGTTTGTAATATATTCAGAAGAATGAATGCAGTAACGAGTTTAATTGCTGTGCGCTCAGCTCTTTAATTGGTTAATTAACACATAATAATGAGAAATAAATATTATACGATGTAATAAAGGGAGCACGAGAAATAAATATGAAGGGGTCAATATTAAATTTATCCAACCTCGTCCCACGGAGAATATGAATATTGGAATCGCTTTGGATCAATCTGCTATGCTAATACCGTTCGATCCTCAATCGCTTAACGTTGCGAGTTTCTATATTAACAACGGTACTGTAATACTTTTTCATATAACATTTTTGTACTCTTACGCCAGTCGTACTGGTTGGCACCATTTATGAAAAACGATTCGAATTCTTGACTACCATCTGTTTTGATATTACGTACTTATATAGTCGGTTCACAAATTCAATGAGTTTTGTTAACGGACGCACAACAATGAAGTATGTGGCTCTGCACTGTATTTTGCACTGAAATATATTTTATTTCTTTGTTTTAGCTTAAGTTTACTTGATTTTATGGCTTTTTTCATGTCAAAAAAAACACATCGAAATCGTGGACCGATGTCCATATATGCAGTATGTATTTAACATTGAGTGATTATAAAATGTTCTTAATGTTCTTCATATTTCTGAACAATACTATACAGTTTCGATGGTAACTTATGCTGATTGTGCCCATTCAATTACACTACTGCGCTCCATCTGTTTCAATATACACATATATACATTATATTGAATATAGTCTATGCAATTTTCATAATTACGAGCGTAACCGTACATTTTCAATAAAAGCTTGTTCCAGCTTAATCATATAAATAAACACCTATTATTCTTATTTATTCGAACTCGTGTGAGTTTCTTCTTGCAATATTACACGCTCGTTAACTAATCACGAGTCTCTGTGATTTTCATTATGTTTGTATAGTGTGAATAACGAACAACCAATCTTACTTGTACTAACTAACGATTCGCGTAAACCGTTTCAAATCCTTGTAAATCTACTATCGCTGTACTGTTCGTTATCTAATATCAAGATATTAAGGATGTTTACAACGAACGGTATCATAATGCTTCAGCCGGAATCTACTTTTAATTTGCCTCCTAATGGGCTGCACCGTCTCTGTCAACTGTTTTCCCAGAGTAAATACGTCCTTCCACGTGCACTTATACCTAGGTAGGTCTGCACCTACGTAGGTACTGGATTCTCAATTAATAAAGTACTGCAAAAAACGGTATCATAATTGTAATTAAACGCGTTACGGAAGCGCTCCCACGAAGTGGACACTGGTCACGCTTCATGCCAATTTAACACGCGTACACGTCGCGGTGTTCACCGTCATTACTATACCTACTACGCAATGTGCTCTGCGCTAACGGAATGTGCAAGACAGAATTCTGTACTCCCCTGACTACTGTGACAATACACGATAAAGCAATCAGCCGAAAATTATTTCAAGACTATGTAAAAAAAAAAAATAAAAATATATACGCTGTCTATTCCACAAGTATTACGATAGTTATAGCATCTATTCATTACGGCGGGTACGTAAACTGTTTTTAATACAGTACTATTAGGTTGTACTATTATAGTTATGACAACAATAGTGATAATAATATCGGTTCCACGATTTTATATGCTTCGAATGCATGGATATCAAAACTGTCATTGATAACATTATCTACGTACTCGATAGACCCATCTGACCGTTAAAATTGGCAAGCGTGTGCGAGATGATAATCTGTCAAGTATATGAATTAGAAGTAGGATGATACTCATATTTTAAGTTGGTACTTGGTCTAGTGTTTCGTCACGGCTGCAAGGAATCTTCAAATTTCTTTATTCTTTCACAACCGTAATTTGCATCGACTTATCGATGATCATGCGAAGGTAAAGAAAGGGAGGGTAATGCCCATTGGAAGTATATATGTGTATATATACACTTTTACGATGTTTAGATATTCTACAAATCTTGAAAAAGTTCTCTTATAGTTTCCATCCGTCCCTGAACTCTCCCTGGTATAATTTACCATAATTATTTATATACCTACAGCTTTCCTTCCATGATATAATACTTTACTTTCGGTATCTTCCAAAGAGTACTGTAAAGATCAGAATCATTCAAGCTCCGTGCGCGTTATCAATACCTGCACTATATACTTAACCGTAACAGAGACCAAGGCGCTTTACGTTAGCAACGGCATTTCCTGGCCGCAAAACGTCGGCTAATTCTATGAAGCGCGTCAGGCATCCTCGGCCATTGGAGGAGCTGAAAGAAGTGTGGAAAAAAAGTTGAAAAAAAAAATAGGATAAGACTGAACGGGTGAAAGAAGGAAAGAGAGGGAGAGATACGAAAAAGCAAGCGCATATTCACGCCTGAGCGCACATCGTACAGTGCAAGCGCGAGCGTGCCTTCAAGATGAAACCGCGAAGGAATGATCTCCGTGACGATGGAAGGTCGATGAGCATCATAAATCTGATGAAGAAATAAATATAAAAAGATAGAAGGAAAATAAGAAACAAAATTGAGAGTCCCGCGCACAAGAGCCTGCGTTACGGAATGAGCAATTTTTTCGTCGACCAATACGTTACTACAATGACAAGAATTGTAAGTAATTTCTCGAAATGCTCGTGCGCACGTTATTGGCGAATGGCACGTTAATCATTAATGATTTTAGGACACAGCAAAAGAACTGGACTCGACAAGAGTACCTGAGCTGCGGTAACAGACGGAATGCCTATCTCGAGTGGGACTTAAAAGTGGGGAGCAGGAAAGGTGCGAGGCGCCAGACCGGCTTTGACTTCCGCATTACAGTTATGTCACGTTATCCCAGGAAGATGCTAAGCCTGGCCTGATGTCATCGTCTAATGACATCAGACAAGTATCACGAGTAAGACGTAATGGATAGACATACATATGTGCGCGTGAAGATGGAGAAACGTGATCTTAACCTTTCCCGTTTTGAGACTCCATTATTAAGTGGCTTTTTTTTTCATTTCTTTATTTAGTTCTTTTACTCAGTTCCAAAACCAAGAATGACCTAGATTCACTACGATACGCCAAGGCGGATGTTCGCTGTTCCATGCAAACTTTTTCCCTCGTGACTTGACGCTACCTATCCTTTTCTATTTTTTTTTTTAACTTTTTGACCAAGCAGATTTTCGGGTCCTTTTTAGTAACGAATGATAAATGATGGTCAGTGCTCGATTCCTAGAATAATAATTCACTAGTACCGCGTCGTGTGTTTATAGTCGTTATTTATTTGTTCTATGTTAAAGAAGCCATTCAAGAGAATTCCTTGCGAATTATAGTTGCCAACTTCAAGGGGACCAGGATGATTTCTTACTTGTTCTGTTATTGCTGATGCTCTTAAGTCACGTCAGGATCATCAGCATGAGGACTGAATCGCGAACGCAAAAGTGCTAATGTTTGTGGAAGAGAATTTTATTATCTCTTATGACTTTATTTTCTGATCTTATCATAGAGCGTCATTTCCATCGTCATCGTCGACGTTGCCTCTTTTTCAAGTTCTCCGTGAATTAACGAAGCAAAACAGTAACGATAAAGCCAAGGGAGTCCGAGTAAAGCGAAGCATCGGGAAAAAAACTGTACCGTCGATCGCTCGTGTTACGTCACGCTAGTTATCGGTCAACTAGGAAATCAGGGATCGAACGTTGCTCGAAGAGGATACAACGGCCTCCAGGATGCACCGAAGAAAATGCACTTCACATACGAGCCACGTAGACGATGTGCAGCGGCCTCGCCTAGATTGCAAGAAAGGATAGCCACTTGGATGGCCACTTCTCACTTCCGCTTCTTCTGCCTCTTCATCATAATTTTTCATCGTGAATTTTCTTCTCGTTTTACTCCTCCACTTCTTCAATGGCTTCTTCTTGGATTCGCTGCATCTTCCCATCTTCACCCTTGTCGTCGTCTTCTTCCTTACAGCACTATTCATTTTATTCCGTTTCTTATATCAACTACGTACATGTCTCTTTATGACCAGTGCCCTGGTACCTTGTAGATACCTACTACGTCCCTTACACATTTGCATTGAGTGCATTCACTGCGTTCGAGCGCATCCACTATGACCGCCTGATCCCACTTGCATCCAGCCTTTGCCCAATGCGGACCCGTGCATCTTCTTACAGGACACGCACACGCGGATGCACTGAAAGAAATGCGACTTCCGTGCGGGATATCTTGACAATGTCGCCAGGTATAAATAGATACAGTTAATATATAAAATTATGGTATACATAAATGCACGCATAGGTAAGCGATATTGAAAATTAAAAAAGCCCACAAAGTATGTACACGATATACATACACGATAGGATATCTTGACAATGTCGCCAAATATAAATAGATACAGTTAATATATAAAATCATGGTATACATAAATGCACGCATACGTAAGCGATATTGAAAATTAAAAAAAGCGCACAAAGTATGTACACGATATACGTATTATCGCGAACCATGAAACTACTGAGTAAATTTCTCGAGCGATCTCGAGAGTGAAATTCAATGAGTGATGTAAAAAGTGTAAAAGTACTTGTAACATGTAATTAAAGCAGTATTATCCAATTAGAAAGCATCAATCATTAATATCAAAGACTACCTACAAAAAATCACAGGAAAGTAAAACGAACCGTAGAAACGTAAGACTGATAATTTCCTGTAAAAAAATCGATTTTGAGTAATTGAACAATACAGTCGATACGTTTGAAGCTAATTTGGAGGCCATGAGCTATTCTGATAATAAGTGTAGGATGTATGTACAATGTAATCGGGGCCGATGATGCTGACGTACAACATAGTCAGAGGAGTAATTTATTATACCTCACCGAGGGGGAGAAAAGTGGTAGTTGTGCTTATGGTTGGCGTTATTATTATTATTATTATTATTGTTGTACTTGCAAGGGGTGAGAGGCTAGGAAAGACCGAGAGAGAGTGCAGCCTATTATTACGGCGTAAGGAGAGTAAGAAAGAGAGAGAAAGAGAAAGAAAGAAAGGAGAATGGGAGTCCTTGACCGACCCTGAACCTTCAAGCGGAGGCAAACTCGTAGCAAACTCGCAGGAAACTCGCGAGGCTCAAACGACTTGCGCGGCACACGCAAACCGAGTCTCTTCGCTACTCTACTGACTTCAGCGAGTAGGAGTTCCCTTTCTTTCTCTCTTTTTCCCTCTCTGTGTATCTTTACGAGGCACGAAAAGAACTTCGAAATATAGTGATTACGGTGAGTAGTCGAGGCGATCTAGGATGCTTTCTTATTGTTAGTCAGTAAAGTCTATGCGACTTCGAGAGGCGTAAAGAATAAATAAGAATTTCATAGTGAAGTTACTTTTTTTTATGTAATGCATTTTTCGAGATGCCTTTAAAAAGTGGTATTACTTCGTGTTAGTATTATGCTTTTTATTGTTTATTGATTAATTAAATTTTAGACGAATTCGAATTAACGATCTTAAGAAATTTATCGCTGTTCGTAGCGCATTTATGTTGGTCTATGCGAACACCCTGTAGATTGCGAGCAAGATTCCCCGGGTACTTTTGCCGCTCCTGCCTGAGGATTCCTCAAGAACGTCTTCCTGGATCACCGTGGGAGTGTTACTGGAAGATTTGATAAGAAGAAAAAGAGTTCGGAACGGGATAAGAGCGTAGATGAAGGAAGGAATCGCTATCATCGTGAAGTCTTGGTTTATACTCGTTTAGAGCAACCTCAATTTGTTCTCTTCGATTTTCTCGCGCTTGCAATTTCCTGAATATCCTAGTATTAAGAGCTGCGTTGGCACTCACAGCCACGCGTAACGCTTGGCTATATGAAACGACATTTATAATGTGGATGGTTCTAATGAAAAAGAAAAATTAACAAATATAAATAGAAATGTGAGGAGAAACAGATTTGCCTTGAGACACGACCACTTGAACCACGCGGTCGTATCTTATGCATTGGCCGTTGGCAAGAAAATTAATTTTGTTATTGGGGAACCTTTAAACTGGAAGTGTTCAACGTTTGCAAATGTTACTGTTAGAACTATGTGGTCATGATTTTCCTGTACATTTAACATCCATTGGCTAAGCGGTTCATCCGGCTGTTTGGTTATACATGTGCAAAAATTATAGTGTTTTACATGTATACAAAAGATAACGTATGCACAATCTATATATTGAACGTATAGAGATAAAAATAAAAATTTGTTATGTATTGCAATTGAATATTTTAATGGAAAATTCCAATGACTAAGATATATGGTGATTATACGTATAGAAAATATATATTTAGAATTAATAGTCTTAAAACATAGTATAGAATTCAAATTATTCCCGTAACCGTATCTTGATTCTCAGATAAATTATTCTTTTACTGCATCTTGACTCTGATGCTTGGCATCACTGGGATTTTATTCCATTGATGAATTTCCGTAGGAGCAATTTATTCTATTTGACAATGGGCAAAGTAGCACAGTGATGATGGTGAACATAACTGCTTTTATTATACAAGAAACAAGACACGGTGCGCGTTCACCTTCATCTCGTAACATGTAATTGACAATTTTACGACTGTCGAAACAACTTCACGCACATCACTGCGATATTTTATTCGTCGATAAATCCAAGACATGTAAGAAAGCTCATCAATGGAACAGAATGCAATTAGACGAAGATCAGGGTCAATATGCAGTAGAAGAATTGCTCATCTGAGAATCAAAATGTGATAAAGGAATTAAAAGGACAGTCTTTGATCAAGTGAAAAAGTAAACATTTTTTAGAAATTTTTTTCTTCGAAAATAAAGATGATACAAAATTTGAGATTGAATATCATATTTATTAATCTTTAAATAAATTAAATATACATATAATTTTATTGAAAAATATTAATAATTTTTAAAATGATATCCACTTCAAGATCGTATTGCCTAGCGGCAAAATCTCCAGCACGGCATCTAAAGTCCTACAGAAGTACGCCCAGAATAAACCGTGCGTAAAAATGAGGCTCGAGCGTGTTAAGCCTACATAAAGTAACTCATTCTATATATTATTGTAATTTAATAAACGCTTGTAAATTTTAGTCCTCTGATAGCCCATATATTTTCAATCCACGTTTATACGATTACAGGGAACGAATGCGCTTCGCGTTATTTTCCTTTGCTATTTTGCCTCGAACCATTTAACAGAGGTTCAATTAATAGGTAAATCAGAACGCAAAACTGTACAAAATTCATTTGCCTTAATCAGTACTCGAAATGGGAATTAGATTATGACAGAGAAGGTTAGAAGAAAATAAAGATTTGCAAGACGCGGAGAATGGAGTCTCAGGTTTTGTTAGCTCCATTTTCGTATTGCAAAAAAAAATAAAAAAAAACACCAAAACCTGTAACTGCAAATATAAAAGTATGAGAAACAAATGATTACTCCGAAAAGCATAGTTATTTACAAGATCGAAATACAAAATTTAAAATAACTCTGAACCTCGGACAGCGACCCAATCCGAAAATTTCATTTTAGACTTGAAAAAATTACTTTTTCAATTTTTAATTAATCATTAAAAAAGTATGGTATCAAAATGATTATTCGCCTTGCAGAATATGGTCTGAGCTGCGTTTTGACAAAAAATCTCTGCCGAAATCCTATTATTTAGGATTTTCATCTAGATTTGTTTCACATGGCAAATAAGAAACAACCCTTTAAGGTGACGTTAAAATCGGAGCTTACTAATAAAATTCGTGCCATTGACGGCATACAAGGTGTCAATACCCTATATAATACATATCTCTCTATCAGTTTTATATCATCAAGCTTCTGGCACTGCTAACTACAGCTCACTGTAGGCAAAAGACTGTAGCTACTTCTTGACGGTTCATTTCATCTACTTCAAAATTTCTTGCAAAAAAGCCATGAGATCTGCGTACATCAAGCTGCTGCCAAATGATTAGGCGAATGAAAAATAGTATAAAAATGTTTATCCGTCTGTCATTCATTGCCTGTTAATTGATATTAACGTAGGCTGGTACCTTTTTTTATCCTGACAAAATGAATATTTTTTTTTACTTTAAAACTATGTTCCTAACTGTATTGATAGAATCTGTATTTTTTTTTGCTTCCTTAATATTAAACGCGATATTATTGATAAGGTAATTTTATTACCATTGAAATGGCATTCTCTGCTAACAATCGTATCGTGTATCTAGCCGAGTGTTTCACGGTTCAGTGATCATCAGGCGTTTTCCAACGGCGCAGCTCTTCGCTAACGCGGAGTCCAACTCCAGCGAATCCTGTCTTTGCTTTCTTTAGCCTATCTCTCTCTCTTTCTCTATCCACTACTCATCTCATTCTCATTCTCATCTTGTTATTCCTCTACCGCTGACTCTAGTTTCTACCTTCTCAACGTTCTGCTTCTACCTCCACCATCCATCTCTGACTCCACCTATTCGTTTTATGCTTTTTCTTAGTCGTGGGTTCTTCGACATCTTGCTTCCACAAGCCCGAACACCGATGCAAATAGCATTGGATACTAGCCAAGGGTATTTTGATACTTGGATTTGAGAGAGAATAGCAATGTTAACGTAAATATACATTATTACGGTATTAATTAATATTGGTATGTAATTAATTGTATTGACCGAATTTAAAATGCGTCAATATGCTATTAACGGTATAAAATGTTGAAGTACTACAAGCGCAGCGTTTGTCTACGTATTCACCTGTAAAAATGAACGGCACACCATGAACAATTAACTGTTAAGACAATAATGCGTACGAAAATTAGTTAGTTACTCTACGTTGACAAAACACGAAGAGACGACAGCGAACCGGAAGTGAAGCACATAAGGTAGAGAGATAAAGTAAAAGGATAAGACGATTAGTGGGGATGGATGCACTGTGAAGAGAAATAGGAAGAGGAATCAGAATAAAAAGAATAGAAGAGAAAAAACGGTAAAATGTCACTGTTCCCTAATTACGAGATGTAACTAGCCTACGCGGCTGCTAAAAGACGCACGGAAACGTCTCGGAAAGAAGAATCCACGGGGCTAAGCATGAGTCTGTGTACCGCTAGGTCGCCAGCCAATCGGAATAGACCTTTGGCCACGCCCGGCGAATCAGGAGAAGGCTTTGGCCAACGCTAGTGACCAACTCGGTTTATAAAGTCGGGAAGACTCGCGGCCCCGAAGACAGAGCCGTTCTGGCAGCGTAGCGCATCGGAACGGTCTTTTCTCTATCCTTGAGAGAAAAGAAAAAAAAGTTTTGCACTCTTTAAAAAATCTAATCTTTAAAAGTATTCGTAGATATTGTGTGACTGGTGCTCGCGATTACGTACGTTTTATAAGGCTTTGGTATTTATTTGAACTTGAATTGATTTCTTTGACAATTGTTCTCGATTCTTAGACTTTCTTTTTTTTGAGTGGCAGTGATTTTTCGTGGAAGGTTTTTCCAGACTGATTATCAGTGAAAATTTATCAAGGTATGTACGACAAAATTTATTTTGAGCTATTTTATTTGTGGATAAAATTATTTAGTGCAACCTTTATGACACAAATGATTTTACTATTTCCTTTGGGTGATTCGACATTTTTTACTTTCATTTACAAAAAGAATTTTACCGCGTGCATTCCCACGGTGCATTGCTGCTTGCGCGCGGTTCAAAGTCAGGGCCGGCCAGTCGAGTCGTTAAGCAACGTACCAGACGTGTGTATAGCGAGCTAGTCATTAAAATGAGCCCCTTTAACAGGGAACCAAATTAAATATTCATGGTGTAAATCGTCACTAGTCCAAAACCGTATTGAATCGCGAGATTATCGTTATTTTTAAGTAACCGAATGGATTGGATTTTTGAGAAATAAAAAAAAATTTAATACCTTCAAATTGGAACGATTATTGTAAAGTTGAGACCCGTGACGTAAATTTACGTGACCAAAAATAAAAAAACTAAGCATCGAACTCACTTTATTCTCGTGGGAGAGTCCAATGCTTAGATCCATAAGAGATTTCAACGACTGCACAGAAAACTTTGCTACCGCGTACTTGGTTAGAAAAACTGAAATCAAAAAATTATTTGTCACAAAATGAATTTTTTATAACTCCAAATTATTCATTTTTAATGCTCTGCCTTGGCACGACCTGCCTCACGATGAGGTATGACTTCTCATAGAATCTTAGGCGCCGCCTAGCCTGGCCATTGACCTTAGTCTTCTAGAAGACTTGCCTTCGACTCGTACTCATTCCATCGGCCGGGCAGCCCTTCGTTTCCTGTGTATACTTTACGTATTCGAACCTATTTCCATACACACAGATACCCACCATAAACTGTGTGGAGAGGAAGACACCTGTTACAAAGAATCACCGTTAAAAATCTTTCCTTGAGTCCGGCACTTTGAGCCGCATGCTCCACTACAGTCGAGCCTGGAATTTTTGGAAGCACTGTTAAAACACGTGGGTCTTATCTCGGAAGATAGGACTGTGTGCTTTTCCCCACTTTCCTTCTGACGTATAAATATACGGGCCCCAATGGCCAATTCGCCGGGCGACTATGTTTCGACTGTTCCTTTCAGCCAAACTAAATAAAAGTATCCCGTTACGGGTCGCGTCATTTTCTACGCTTCCTTTGGTAACTTTTTTTTGCTTTCACGCTGGACGCCCTGGACTCCGCTCACAATAAGATTCCAAGGAATCCACACCGCTATATGTTTTCACATGGGACATTCTATACTTGCAGAAAAGTATTAAACGGAGCAGAGGCTGAGGACCCGCTGAATGACCGAACGTCATTTCAGTAAAAAGTAATTGCCCTCTAATAACAGCATCGTTTACAGGCTTGTGATTGGCGAATCTATACGTCACAAGTGCCAGACACGTGTCAAAGACGATCGGTTAGGATATTAGTCAGGTTTCGTTGGCAGAATGAAAAGAAAAAAGTTTCCAGGAAGCTGGACGTTCACGTGAAGAATACATGTCGAGATAAAAGAGTGATGAAGCAGTTGTATTATCTCGCGTAGTTTGTGGACCATGCAACGGTAATTTCCACGTCGGTACCGGCCAAGACCGTTACACTTATGGACGCCATAGAATTCCCTGAGCGCTTAGGTGGCGCGGGTAGACACTTTATTCAATTCAATCCATAAGCACTGTGAATTAACGTTCCAGCATCTTGCAAATAGCATCGCGTTCCGCATTCTTTAACCCCACATTCCACGTTCTGCGAACACATCCGATTTACGGCTGATTTCGAGAAGGTCCATTCCACCTTACGTCCTTTACTCTTCTTCTATACATGCTTCCACTCTTTTTTTTATAACGATCTGACTTATGCTCACTTGTATGCCATGGTTACACGGTTTACTTATTTTACTTTTTGTAACCTCGATATCCAGGTTTATGGTTACTATAAGTGAGCCTATAATCCCAAGAGGATTACATAGCGAATTCCATGGGAATTCTGTTGGACTGGCTGGTAGGTGGACGTATACCATAATCTCTGGATTCAAAGTGGTATCGACCTGAATCACCATGGACCGTTATAGGTATCTTATAGTCTGTCTATGGTCACCGTAAGGAATCACATAGCCAGGTTATAGAGAGTAATAATTTCCAGTATCCATAGATCGCTTGAAATTTACCCAGATCACAATTCGTAGATTCAGTATTGAAATTATAGTGAAGGATGCTTCAAAAGAGAACCTCTGTATACCTCGTGGTTAAGCGATTCGGTTAGTATTTATTTTTGATTTTTTTCACATGTAACGAAGAGCCTATCGCTTCTTTATATTTATAGGTCGATGCTTAGTTGGATCACTTAGTTTTCATCGAGCTGCCATCTGAATCGTTATGATCATCGTCATCGTGATAATGATCGTTATCATCATCATTATTACTGTCATTGTCGTCGTGGCACTCGCTGTCGTATTTGCTCGTCGCATCTGGCGCGAACTTAGCAAGGTCAATGATAACCATCCTAATAGTCACAATTAAAATAATCGCGTTCCGCATCGCAGCTTCATCTTCGAGTTGTACTTGGTTCTTATACGAATTAGTATATGGTATAATAATCGTAGCTACAGTGGTATTTTAATATTACAAAGTGCCATTAGTGTCTTATACGTACGTGATACTTTCAGCGTCAAGATGTTCACCAAAATATTTCATACTGCTTGAATAATGGACAAAGTGTAATAAACGGGCATTGAGAGTAGACGAGCAAAAAAGTACAACATGAGATATCGATCGACCTACACTCTAGTGGCCGGCTTACGAAACCATAACGGTTTTCTTTGGCGATTTAATTGATTCCCGTTCCTATTGGCTGCTCCTGCGGTCGCCGAATCGAGTCTTCTTTCTTTTCCTTCTATTTTTAGCAACAGGAAGTACGAAAATTAACTATATTTGTTCACGTAAAATCAACGTGGACAACGTGGAGAAACCCAAAAAGGGAAAAAGATAATACTAAAGAATCTTGTTTTTAAGGATTTCTTTGAAAAATCGTTGAGCATGCAACGTTTGGATCTTCTTTTAGGTAGACTATTTTTCATTGTACACGAGTGGTATGGGTAATCAAATTTCTTTTTTGTTGCTTCTATTTATCTCAATTTTAACATTTCTCACTATTTACTGACTTCTTCGTAGTCTTTCTCATTGCGCTTGACTAGTTCCATTGTACCAGAAAGCACGGAAGGATAGTCACCAACCGTAGCGTTTCCAGCTGGAAGCCTCCTGGCCTGTCAACATAACCAGCGTACGGTTAACCCTGCCACGATAAAATTAAAGGAACGAAAGTCATAGATGAATATTGCCCTTCAGCGCCGTCGCTTTACTTACAACGTGTACGATAGTCTCAACGAATGATACTTTTTAACTTCATAAAATAGTTTGAAAAGTAAGTCAAACATTTTGGACACGACTGAACAGCCATTATTGTAGCTACAGGGTCTTCCTGAGGATGCTACTATTCCGATCGATCAAGAAGGATCGCCTCTTGTTTTTCTTCTCATCGCCAGTCGTCATCCTAACGGGACATCCTGGACCTCGGTAGAGGCCTAGTGGATGTTGTGCAAGTCGCGTAAAACGTGATTGATTGTTTGTGAACCGCCTACTGAGTCATATGGGGAATCCATTAAAATGGTACCGTTAGGGATTTAAAGCTTCTTTTCGATACCAGTGACACACATTTCCATATACACCTACGACTAAGATTAACACCAGAAAATATGTGAGGAAATTCTCTATGCGCGCATTATCTCAGGATTACTTCTCGAGTTTAGAAATTTTTATGTACGTACGATGCATGTAGGTACCCACGTTCCGGTACGGGTTAAAAGAAATTTATTGTTCAATTCTCGGGATCGAAGATGCTGACTTAGCTATGGGCACTGGTCAGCTATGGACCGTTTGAGATAATTTCTGTCTTATTGGATATATAAATAAAAAAGTAACGGACACGTTAATTATCGTAGGGATGTGTGAAAATATCGGTCAGCCATCTTTTCTAGTTTATTATAAACTATTTAATGCTGACGTCACGTGTAACGGGAGTGTTTGAATGTGGATTGGGATAACAGTATTTCACTTAATTGTGTATATAAACGTACGATAAGAATTTCAAAATTATCCAAATACGTTCACGCGTTACGCTGACGGACGTGACGCAACTGTCGATGACCAACGACTGTCAGATGGGCACCCGGCGACCTGTGTTGTTACGTGGACCGTTTCTGGCACGGCTAACAACTGTAGATGTGTATATAGACATACGTGACTATCGGGTTTACGTCACGGATTTACGATTATCCAAGTTCAAGGAACTCAACGCTGATCCCACGCTTTTTTTTTTTTCAAAAGTTACTTTCCGGACTGAAAGGTTCACGTTTTTAGCAGAAGTCATCGCTTAATCGTCAGTATCCGTCGTCTAATGAAGCAATTGTCCATTCTGGTGACCAGCAAAAAGACTCTTTGGCCTGGTAGAGAAGAAAACTAAGAAGAAGTTGGCTGAAACAGATTTTGGTATCTTGAGGGAACAGTGATTATCAAAAGAATCCTGACTCCACTTAAAGTTCTGGTCAATTATAGGTTTTTACTTGACCAGGTGCAACGATTCTTTCCTATTGAGGACATCGAATAGTTCAGACACAACACTCGGCATTTCTTGAAGCTTAATATATGTTTGTATACATATAAAGATAAACGTATTTCATTTTTTGCAGTAAATAGATCATCTATTTTTTTTATAAAATCTTTTTTATAAAGTCCCTGCTTCCCTAGTGCTAGTAGCAGAATTTCGATAATATCATTAAATTATAATTTATATCTGTGGTTCTTTTCCTGCACGTGTGCATTCATATAAGTCTGTCTCTTTCGCACTTACGGTTGACATAGGGAATACAAAATTCATAAATGCCATAATTTTTGTTTACGATCAGACTATTTGTTTATACATGTTTTACGGAGTCAGCTAAAACTTCGAAAAAAAATTGTATGGAAAATTATTAGTTTCACAGTCTCATGTGTCCCCAATGTCTTCTTATAAAATTTGGTGATAATGATCTCTATCTAGTTTCTCCTCTATACCGATGAAAAGTTTCATGCATTTTTTTATAGTCTAAGACCAAAGACTGTACCTACATATTCTGAATATAAACTTCTGATACCCTAATAGACATCATTTTGATGCCGTTTAGAGACTAATCATTTTTGCTTTAAACTATCTAATTATTAAAGATCCTTATTTATAGGGGGTGGTGCATTATAAAATGAACGCCTAAATATCTTCTTCGGTAGTGAGGATACGAAAAAAAAGTTTCAAGACGTAATTGAAATATTTTCGAATCGCAAGCATAATGCAAAAAAATTGTTTTGCAAGGTCATTTCTTTCAGAGTTATCAAGGACGTCCATATTATTTAAAATGAAATTATATGTTTTTCGTTAAATAATATTACAGAGTTAATTATGGCTAATTCAACGACGTATTGGTATTTGATTTATGAATTTCAAAAATATCGATTTTAAATTTTTTGAAATTCGTCTCATTCAATTTTCAGAGAAGCAAGCTAATTCCTGCGTCTAATTGTAAGCTAACGTACTGTTTATTAAATTACCAATCGGTACTCCCGATTTTTCAAATTTTAAAAATTAAATCTAAATACGTAGAAAGAGATGAAGAATTGCAATAAGACAAATTTTCCCTTCATAAATGTACTGTTTCCCGCAGTCACTGTGTACTTTTAAAAAAATGAGATTCATATTGATTCTCTTTTCCCTCGAGTAAATGTCCGTTTGCTTCTACCCGCGACTTACCTTATATCTGTCAAAACGATTCGAATGAAGTAACTTCCAAAAATTTGAAAACGATAATTTCGAACATTCGCAAATAAAATACCAACATATAATACAATGTTGAATTCGTCTTAACTCTCTAATCTTATTATCGAAATAACACATATTTTCGCTTAAAAAACATCGACGAATATTTTTACGGATATTCACGACCAAATAAAATATTTAGGCTTTGTTTGCTAGTACCAGCCTCTACAAATTTCTCTGTCTACTCGATAATGCATCAACTATTTAACTCTAGAAATGATTAAATGTTTGAACCCTCAACGGCATATTCCATTTGCGCATTAAACACACGTTACAACCACTTGTATATCCAAATCATTTCTTCGAAGTTCTTCAACGTGGAAACGAAGAGCAAAGTAAAAACGAGCGATGACAGATGAGAAATAAATACTTTTTGTTTCTACAACCAGACAATCATCAACATCCGCAAGCTTGCCAGATATAGTAGTTGCCCTATGAATCCCTTTAATGGTAAAACGCTTATAGGAATCTTGACTTACGAGTTTAATTATAGCACGAGCATTCGCCACCCTCTTACAGTATCATAAGCAACCCCCATGATCTCTCGCCATCAAACAGCCACCACGTTCATGGATGATGATGACGATAATGATGATGACATTGATGATGATGATGATGATGATGATGATTATGGTGGTCGTACAACGAGCGGGAAATCGCTCGAGCATTAGAAGAAAGATGAATAGAAGGTCGAGGTTATGGCACATTGAGGATGCTGGATCGGTAATCTCATCTATCATCATCCCAGATCGTTATCTCATCTCGCATATTTACGATCGAATATACAAAAGGACCGAAAGGTGTAACAGGGATTTTGATTTTTAACGAAAAGGGGGTAAAAAAGTACATGACCAGATTTTTCAACTGCA
Source organism: Cephus pulcher (assembly GCA_030142455.1). Taxonomy (NCBI): domain Eukaryota; kingdom Metazoa; phylum Arthropoda; class Insecta; order Hymenoptera; family Cephidae; genus Cephus; species Cephus pulcher. The sequence continues at coordinate 25,720 of JARQTB010000838.1, forward strand.
CGATACCTTATAGAAGCTATTAGAATGCATAGAGTTAAAAAAAAATAAAAATGAACGAACCAAGAGATCACCCTGTTATTCGCGCGGCGCGCAATCAGGATAAGTACAATACTCGAGGCGCAGCGTTATTAGTTTTGGGAAAAATAAGAAAGGAGTGGTAAGCATCGACTGGTAGGCGACTCTTAAATTTGATTGCAAAGCCGTAAAAGCACTGAGTTCTGCTGGGCTTAAGTACCGTAGGACAATCATTAGGATGAATACTATCCTACGAACGTCACCGTCATTCAGAATAGGAAATATTCTTTACTATTTCGTTCTTTAAAGCTGCTGTACACTTGTAATACCACTTAGAATCTACACCGAACGTCTTTTTAATACTTTCAGGATACTATGCTTAGTGTCCTATAATAAAGTGGAATTTGAACTTTTATTCTTATTCCACCTGAACTAATGTACCAGGAAGGAACGAGTCATCTCTTGTACATGTAAAATATCAGCAGGAGCGTAATATAATTTTAATTTTTTATTTATTCATTTTAATCCTTCCTTTTGGCTTCCTGGCTATTTTATAGCTCGGATAAGAATCTAGTTGAAGTCGCAATGTTGCCAACCTCAAGGTAAAATTTATTCGTGTCCTTGGGCAACCAACAAGTTCGTCTTCAAGGCTGGTTCTTGCTCCTTCTTGGAGCTTCTATTCGCTTGTCTTTACCAACTTGCCTTTCTCTACTCTCAGTACTTGCAGTAACATAGCATATATACACACTAGTATATATATACATAGATATAGAAAGACGACCATTACCAGCTCCGAGCTGCTCCATTTGCATTGAGAAATAAGAAGACGAATTGAAGATCCGCCTAGGAGTCTCCTTATAAAAATCTTGGACACGAGAGCCAATGAAGAAGCATCCAAGAAATCCTTGGACAAGTTGTGGCCCAAGTTGAAGTATATTCTTTGCAAATTCCAAATGGAATATTATATTTTTTTTTAAAACAATCAACTATACCCATACGGACGATAATATTTGTCGGATCAACAACGAAAATCCTGAATCCAGGATCAGAGGGAATATATTTAAAATAAAAGTTGGACCTTGTGCTGTGTTCTTGAAAATTTTCTTAAATCCTGAGAATCATCCTTTTCTAATAATATCAAATAAGGATGGCGTCACTATGGCAACTAGAAGAGATGAGTCAAGGGCTCTGCTTGTGAGGTCGTTGCTCGGTACCTCCTACTAGCCGGCAAGGAGACCCAAGACTCCATTATCATATTTCTTCAGTCTCTTCAGCCCTCTCCGACGGTCCTCCCACTAGAGGTCTGCACCCTCCCAGCAGAATCTAGCCACTAATTACTTTGAGGATTTATCGAGATCGTACTCTCGACCACAAGCTTCTCCCATGCAGATAAATAGAATCCCAAAGGATGGCTATCGGAATCTCCTAGATTCAATGCCTTTGTCTGAGATACCGTTTTTCATTTGAATAATGCCGCCTTCTTCGGCTACGCGTACTTAAGTAGTTACAATGTATACGATCCGTGAGAATAAAGTCTCGCTTCCTAGGTTTCTGATCAGTTTTAATATAGGAATCCATTAAATTAGAATTCCCGCAGAGTTCCCACGCTATCGGAATAGCTGTTAAAAACTAAGATAACTGCCAACAGTACGTAATCTCTTGCAAGATGTTAGAAAATATTTCAACCATGATAAAATTATCGGATTATTATTGCTGCGTGCGATTGGGATTTAAATAGGAGATACGAGCAAAGAACACATTTCTCCAGTCAGTTAACGTCAAGACGGAAGGTGGCTTCTCGAGACAGTGATTAATCCACCGCGACGGTCTATACGGCACAAAATCTGTATTATACCGCCTGGAGTAACGAACTTTAGCAGAGTTTTTAGTGTCCAGGATCACGTTCGCGATCATACTCTAAGACTTTGTCAGACTTGCCCATCGAACACGATCCCTGCCGGGTGGCCCTTAGTGGAAATCTTGAAATCCGGGAGTCATTGCCATTGTCATGACGCCGAGAATTATCATCGCGTCTAGTATCATTAACCTAACCTATCACCCAAGACTGAAATTTCACTGCGGAGTATAAAATTCAGGGAAATTTTTATCATATAGTCGGTCCACGAGTGCGATATGTTCTTTGACAAATCGAAAACAATGAGGCAAGGTACGCGTATCATTGCATAAAATATTTATTACAAACTATGCAAATACATGGATTTGCACTATATATTTTTTTATTTTTAGCCTATATTTACATTATTTTCAGAAAAATGACGTGTGATTTTCTGAGGATTGTATTGTTTGCGAAATGTCCAAAAATGTATTAAACCCATGGACCGACTATAGATATTTCATTAATATTGGAACATACTAAACTTTTAGTACGAAAAAAAACCTTCCCGAATTGTCAATAAGTATTATGTGTATACTTAAATTCAAGTTGAAAGGATATTGATGAATCTTCGTTATACTCGCATGCACTTAAGTGCACTCCAATTAACTTGAGCTTAGGCATCCCGGCGAGAATCAGATTATCTCCCGAGATGAGGCTACGTAGAAGTACAAGAAAAATTCGATTCCCGAGCGATAAATCTTCGGGGAGAAGTGGTCTCTCTAGGTATCAGGGAAGATGGTAGCCTGGGGTCTATCTCGAGGAGAAATAGCAGGGATTTATCGCAGCCCATTTGGCGAAATCCGCACCAGATACCGGAAGGCGATCCGAGAGCAAAACCGGTTGAGTTTCTCGTTCACGGGACCGGTTGTGACGTAAAGGTCAAAACGACTTTTCTTACACGGTAGGAAGATACGCGCCGATAAGAAAAACCTATGAGGAATCAAGGTAGAAAAGATAATGGTAAGATTTTTTTTGTTTTCTAATCTCTTCCTTATTACGACACCGTTTCTACTTTAATCTTACACTTGTCTTGGCTTCCGCGCTTTTAATTCTGTTTCCTTATAGGGGTCAGCCAATTGCTTAACCCCTGTCTCTCGTCTCCACTACAATTTCCCTAGAGTAGAGAGAAGGGATTTTCTTCTAGTTCCTTTTCGTCTAGTTTTACTGTTAATGACCGACCCTTTACGCCTCGTAATTTCACTAGAAAGAATCCCACACGACAGCTTCTTCCTGGGTGACTCGTGCACTTGGGTACGCCGTAACGATGTTGGGTAAGGTCACAGGAGATGGGTGGGAGGTTCCTGACCCTTTGACCTCTCTACTAGACCCGACGGTACCACTCGGAACGTCGACATAATAAGAGACGTCTCTCTCTCTGTGCCCCCAGAGGGAGATCCACTACGGGTAATCCTTTACGGAACACAGCGAACTATTCCTTGCTATTATTTAGCGTGAAATACGAGAAAAGGAAAATTGTATATTTTCTTAAGTCTATTAAATACGCGGAAAAAAACTTATTATGACTTAAAAAATAGACTTTTTCCATGAAATAAGATCTGCCTTCATGTGAAGGTAAACATATAAAATATTCATACTGCAAGGAACAAACGTTACCAAGGACCGCTAAATAATTGTAAATAGCGTTTTAATTGACTTGAGTTTTTATACCGGGTGTAAAGTTTTATCTGCGTGTGTTCTATGGTTAAGCTCGTGTGAAGTTTCTTATGTTCGATTGAAATTATTAGGTATGCACTGAATTTCACTGGACTGCGATTGGAGTTACCTACTGAGCAAACCACTACGACCCTCGCGCGGTTTAGGGCTCGCACCCAACAGATCTACATCTTATACACGGTGCGAAATTCGAGCAACCGAAAGCGCTATGAAAAAAATACATAATCAGTTTAAATTGGTAAATTGCACAAATTGATGATCTGACTTATCGTTGGAGTTAGGATAGCGAGTACGGTTAAGAAATTGTCGTGTAAACGGCGCATTCGCAGGAAGTTCTTCTTCCTGCCTCGATATGTCTTCGATTAAATGTCTGCGATTAGCCAGTATTTTTATGACCTCACGCGAGGCGGAGTAGGAAGAAGCAATGGAGCAGCGAACTGGACACGGTATAAAAAAAGGGTAGAAGAAGCGTTGCGGTTCGTGCCGATCAGCCATGAGAGCTGTGACGAACGCTTCCTTGAAGAACCAGCCATCCACCAGGCCATCTTGCCAGCTAGCCGACTCGATTCGAGTCTACGTGGCCATTCTCGCAAAACGATAATTCCTGCAAGAAACCAGGCAATCTTGCATCCCAGCACGCGATACCTAGCCTAACTTTGCTATTATATACTCTCATACCCTTAGACGCGCATGAAGTACAATTCTAATAAATATAAATTAAATAAAAACGCGTGGAATACGTATTCTTGTAGTAGAAAAACATTCTTTATTTCCTTTTAAAAGACTGTAGAACTTACTCTGGTTATGAAATAAAATTAACTATGGACATTGTACATACGTTAACACGATCGATTAAATATTCGCGTAGTTTTCAAAGTTATTCGCAAAAACTTATGAAGGAGTGAAAAATTCGACAGAAAAAATTTCGCGCCCCGTCTTTTATAAATATTGAATTAATCATTTTCATAATAGATTATAAATGACTTTTCACGTTAAAAGTAAAAAATATATCTTACGGTATCCTGGGTAAAGAATATTAGTAAAACCCTTATTGCTTATAATTTTCATATACAGCCATTCAAAATTCATATTTTTTATGGTCTTTCTATAATACAAAAGCGTTTATTTTCATTTCTTTTTTTCATTACAGATGGGCCCGTTTCCGCAAGGGATTTTGTCCCTGTTAATTCTAACGGCAGTAACAGGAATTTATGGAGCACCAGGTATTATATTATTGATTTTATTGTATCTCATGGAGATACAATAGAATATTACTCAGAATAAGTATGGATCATTAATTTTCTATGTAATTCCGATATTTCAGCTAGGATTGCCTTTGAAAAATTAACCGATTTTGACTATCGTGGCACAACGTACTACAGCGTGCGCAACCTGTCTCTGTACGAATGTCAAGGATGGTGTCGAGAGGAAAACGAGTGTCAAGCAGCAGCCTTCTCCTTCGTAGTGAATCCACTGGCGCCAATGCAAGACACTCTGTGTCAACTGCAAAATGAAACAGCAGCAACGAATCCAGCTGCGCAACCTCAGAGAGCCGCAAATATGTACTACATGACCAAACTGCAATTACGATCAGGTAAACAGAAAATCGTACAATAATCAAGTATGCACAAGAGCGATAACGCATCAAAGTGCACTGGATATTTCGAATTTCGAACGCACTATGCACAGTGGCGTCTATAAGAATATTTAAATTTTTACTCGGCCCTACTCATTAACACTGGACATGATTTACAAGCTGAGGCGTTGTTTCCCAGAGGTGTTGTAAAACCTAGTAGGCAGAACCATTACAGTCAGGTAAAATTGTGACATTTCATCCCAGCCTGAAATATGAATGCACGAACACCAGAAAAGGGAAACCTAACCTAACAGGCCGCTTCGTGTTTGCTTGACCGCCATGATACAATAGAATGCTGGTGGGACCTAGCACCTTCTACAGTAAATGCATTAAGTGTGTCAGGTATTCGAGCAGGTATCCCTGCAGGGCTCATGGCGACCCCTAATATTGGTTTAACAAGTCTGCTGGTAGATATGGCACAGTACGACCCACTGAAAATCGCCTAAGACCCTGACTTCTTCTATATCCCAGAGGTAGCTCCAGGATTCTGGCTGGGAACTGGTCGTAAGAAACCTTAGCAACCCCTTTTTTTTTAATCACAAACCGGTCGTCATAAAACGTCACAGGAAATTGTCGTGTACTTTGCGCTTCATCAACGAGTCATGAAAATTTGTAATATATGTTTTACAAGTTATTATTATTTCTTACAGAAAATGTCTGCCTACGACCTTGGTCTTTCGAGAGGATTCCGAACAAGATGATTCGCGGCCTGGACAATGCACTTATCTACACGTCCACCAAGGAAGCGTGTCTGGCTGCATGTCTAAACGAACATCGATTCACCTGCAGGTCCTTGGAGTACAATTACGTCACGTTACAATGTCACCTGAGCGATTCCGATAGAAGGACGACTGGTCAATACGTTCAATTCGTGGACGCGCAGGGCGTCGATTACTTTGAGAATCTGTGCCTAAAAGGTGAGAAGGAACTGTCATAATCACGTATGAAGATCCCGTTACGACGATTCGATCGAACATCATTTTCGTTTACTTGCGTGTTTTCAGGAAAGGAAGCTTGCAAATCCCAGCGTATATATCAAATACCAAGGATAGGAGTGGCCGATGATAAGGTTGCTCAATACGCAGGACTCCATTATTACACGGACAAAGAATTACAAGTGCAAAGTGAATCAGCCTGCAGATTAGCTTGCGAAATTGAAAATGAATTCCTGTGTCGTTCATTCCTATACCGCGGCGCACCTCAGGGCAGTGCATTCAATTGTCATTTATTCCATCTCGATCACTGGACACTTCCTGATGGACCATCGACCTACCTCAATGCTGAAAGACCATTGATCGATAACGGAGAACGCGTGGGAACTTACTTCGAGAACTTCTGCGAGAGTACGTACACGCTTATAGGAAAAGACAGTGTGGTATATGAAAAAATAGTAAAGTGAAATTAGTCCATACCTAACTGCCATTTTTATAGAAGGTCCAGGACCCATCGGTGATCCACTTCCGGTTGTCTTCGATGCCACTGAAGATCCCACCGTGAACAACCTCACCAGAACCGATGTGAATTGCGACAAAACAGGAACCTGCTATGACGGTAAGACGTCGGCATAGGTACACTTAGGTTTACGACACCTAATACAATAGAACCAGAAAGTACCTATTACAGTCCTTGGGTTAATGGCAGTACTTGGAAGTCTGGAGAATACTTATTGTAAATTGCGAGAAAGAAAAAAGAAATAAGAATTTCCTTAGGATTACCAAGGGCAGAAGGTTATAATCTTTTCACAGCTGGATGAATTCCCTTTCAGAGAATAATTAGACTTTCAACACCTTGTCTACCGATAGGTACTACCCTTTTTCAGGTACCACAATGTTTCCCAGTATTTGAATTAACAAAATTTTCTTATCTCGTCCTTTTAGTTTCTGTCGACTGTAAGGATACTCGCATTGCCATCCAGGTACGAACCAACAAGCCCTTCAATGGACGAATCTACGCCTTAGGTAGATCCGAGACCTGTAACATCGACGTGATTAACAGTGATCTGTTTAGACTGGACCTAACTATGAGTGGCCAGGATTGTAACACTCAGAGTGTGGTGAGTGTACGAGTATATTTTATCTAGAAAGCGGTTCCTTCCTTACCAACAGCATAGCTTTCGGTTTCCAAATACACGTGTTCACCGGCAGCGTGATGGTTTTCAGACTGGAATCTATTCGAACACCGTGGTCCTGCAGCATCACTCGGTAGTGATGACCAAGGCCGATAAGATCTACAAGGTCAAATGTACTTACGATATGTCATCGAAGAATATTACTTTCGGAATGATGCCTATTCGTGATCCAGAGATGATCAGCATCACCAGTGCACCGGAAGCACCGCCACCAAGGATCCGTATCCTCGATAGCAGATCCCGGGAGGTTGAGACTGTGCGAATTGGAGATAAACTCACGTTCAGAATTGAAATTCCCGAGGACAGTAAGTGAAGTGAAATATATTTATTCGCAAAAAAAAAATCCTGTTTAGGATTTCACTACTGCGGGGTTTCGACGAGGAGACGAGAAATTAATTTTTTCTTTCTACAGCACCTTATGGAATTTTCGCCAGAAGCTGCGTGGCCATGGCTAAGGACTCGAAGAGTACTTTCCAGATAATCGATGACGAGGGGTGTGTATTTTACGTAAAATAATATTTTTTTTAACAATTAATATAATCATTTACATTTGACAAATCAATCCTTTCGCAGATGTCCTGTCGATCCTTCGATCTTCCCAAGCTTCACACCCGATGGCAATGCATTGCAGTCTGTATACGAAGCATTCAGATTCACAGAATCTTATGGAGTTATTTTCCAATGTAACGTCAAGTATTGTCTGGGACCTTGTGAACCGGTAAGTTAACTGTTTTCTTTTTTAGGTTAAAAGGTCAATTACAACAGAACATTTAACAAGATCCTCATTGTTATATTTTTTAGGCTGTTTGCGAATGGGGCCGTGAGTCTGTAGAATCCTGGGGTAAAAGACGTAGAAGAAACGTGATGAACTCTACCGAAGAGAAAGCCGAGGATATGACACTGTCGCAGGAAATTCTCGTCTTAGACTTTGGCGATGAGAAGCAATCTGAATTCCTCAAGAATGATGGCAGCATAGATTTTAATGAGCCTGGTACGTGACAATATAATATTTACGCCGTTTTTTTTATAATTTATTTATATTTCTACTTGTCCATTTTTTTATACAGATAAAACCGTGACCATCGTAGAACCATGTCCAACCAAGACATCTGTTCTTGCCTTAGGCGTAACATGCGCCCTACTCGTTCTTATTTACATCTCCACGATTTTCTGCTATTACATGAAAAAGTGGCTGACACCGCGCAAGATGATGCCCTGATGAGAGGAACCTCCGAAGGATTTGCCAGACGCGTGATAATTGTATGCTAATAATGTCTTTTTAAAAAGACGAAAACAATTATGAGGGCACCGCATCATTTATATCGTCGATTGATCGATTCGTCTATTATTTTTAGAAAATTTCTTTCTCGGGAATATTTTTAATTTTTAATCATGCCAAGGAGTCGCACGCATCTTCATCGTTCTATCATCTAAAATTTTATCGCGATCATTCCTCGTGCAGAATGTAATTAGGAAAAAAGTACGAAAATTATTTTTTTTTATTTATAATCTTTATTGCGATTGTCCGATAGTCTGTTTGAGCACTCCATAAATTGTTCCTGATTAAGGCGGATCGATCAGTCGAGATCATTAGACTCTCTGAAACTGTCATTACTCACAGCTACTTCTGATCGGGTTTCAAGGAGCCTTGACACTTCCATTAGGAAAATGAATCTCTTTCGTTTTACTTTTTCCCTGGCTCTCTCCTAACCCGTATCAAGACTAGCGATATTTAAAGGTACGCGCTTGACTAACGTCTCTAATGTTCGTAGTGTTAAATCTAGCTGTTTAAGGTTCTTTTAGGATATGGTGATGTAAGGACCACTCATAACGTCCCTGGGGATAATAGCGTGAGAGACGATGACATGCGAAAAGAATGCGAATTGAATTCCTAGATATTGGGGGTTTTTAATCGCCGAGGATTGATTTTTAAGCGTGGTCCATAGTCCCGTTTAGCTTAAGACAATTATAATCTCCAGTTGATCAGGTATATCCATTGAATTCAGGCATCGAAGCCGATTTTTATATGAGAAATATATGAGGAAGGAACGTAAATATAAACAGTACTTTGTCTCGAATGTTGCGTAGGAGAATGTTAATCTTATTAAAAAATACAAATGTATATAAATGAACGATTTTTTTTAAAGCCCAATTTGGCACTCGTAATGCATATCGATATCGCTTGTATCTTTATTCTATTTATACACGTGAACAATTCTGATTAAAAAAGATTTTGAAAAATTGTGGTTTTTGTTTTATTCAAGCTTGTCTTTCCCTCTGAACAAAAACGATACCAGAACGGTTGAAAATTATATTCTCGACAAATATACACATATTACTAAGTATTTTATCAAATTATTAATGATAACTCCAAAAAAGTCTTCATATCTATAATAAATTGATTGAAACCATATATGTATTATACGACATTTAAGGTATGTACGTTATACGTTCAATAAATTGAATACTTCATAATATCGAAAATGTGTAAGCGACGAATCTTCCTTCGTCATTACAAGAAATTGAAAAAGGCGAATAAGATTTTACAAACATTATTTTTGACAAATATTCTCCAAAATGCATGTAACTGCTGCGTGAAAATATGTTTCTCATTTTTATCTTTATTTAGATACCTGATTTAGGACAAATTTAAATATAAATCACAATAAATTTTTTAAATAGCAATTACGATATTTCCATTATCAAATTAGATACAGTACCAACAACCAATAAATATATAGGTGTACTATGATTTAGTTTTAATTCTGTAAAATTTATACAAAACGTGGCATCTAAAATATACCATTAAAATACCCTGAACGATAGCTGTTTAGTATATATATTTGTCAGACAAAATTGTTTAAGCGATAAATTCTGGAACTCAATATATTTACATATAGAGATATAAAAAACTAAATTATCATTTGAATAACAAGATATTTATACAGTGAATTAGCCATGGCTATTTATATTACTTAACCACAGCGATCTACATGTATATCTTTATCAAAACAAATCAAAATAATACTTATTTGCGCGTAAAAGTTTAATTATTAAAAAAAAATCAAGCCATCATTACTTATTTAACATATTGTTCAACTCATTATTTTATTATTCAATCTTTATTAAGCCGTGAGCTTCAAATACAATTTCTAGGAGTGCCATGAGCCGCTATAAAAAAAACCAACTGACCAATTTACCGACTAAAATGATAAAAATAATTCGGCCATTTTACATATCTACTTACATAAGTACATGTTATTTACAAAAGAATCAAAGTTCAGAAAGTGGCCGCCGCGTGAACCGTATTGAATTCTCATGCATCACTCCGTGGATAAGTCAGTCCAACGAGATACAACAGAACTCTACTATACCGAATCGATTTTTAGAAGGAGTCGCGGTAACGTAAACGCACAAATCCAATATGTATACCCATAAGCATAAAATGGCGTAATTCCTACCAGTAGAGTAAGAAGCGTGTTAAAACATTCTGCTCAAAATCATCATCAAACCAACAAAATCGATAGCAAGCATAGAGCTAAGTGTCACGCTCTTCTCCACCCGATAAGATAATAAGGTAGGTCGTGTGGGCGTGAGTGATTACCAGTAAAAAGAATCCGATAGAATCCTGCACTCCAGTTCTAGCGTGACAATTCCACGAGAGGTTATAAACTCTAGCGAAGCACAGCAGAGCACCAGTAAGCGCCACCATCACACTTCGGCACATAGAGTAGAAAATTATATAAAGTAGATCTTCACAAAAAGCCTGTGTCCTCATCAAGATAAAGAGAAAGAAAGAAAAATAGCATTAAAATCCGGGCTATGTCAAGTAGCAATGATTACAAAAAAGAACATTAAGAAAGTGTTTAACGACATTTATTCTGGCGCTTGGCCTATCCTCGTATATCTATACTAGCCATGGCGCTAGTATAGCCAAGATCATTCTGGCCTCTGGTGGAGTCTGGGAAACGGCCTTTACCATTACGTATCGTGCCAACAAGAATCGTACTGTACGTATATAGATACTATGAAGGTGTATACGAGAGTGTATAGGTGGGAGAGGTTGCACGTGTGCTCTCTAGGCAGTTGGGCACGTAAATAAACTCGAGCCAGTGTGGCAAGATGGAAACCGGTAGAGAGGTTACGATTCTTCATATATCTACAGGAGGTGCAATAGTTTCGCGGACTCAATTTCCAATTATCTGATTTGCAAGCGTTAGACGTGATTCGATGCTGTAAATAGACATTTTTTTTAGTATTGAGCGGATAAGGAGACGCAAATGCACACGTGTCTCCTCAAGTATCTCTGCCGGAAGCGATTTACCGGAAGTTTTGGTCATATGGGGGCTGGAGGGAATAAATGATTGGTAAAAAAAGTCTACGTGCTTTCCGGGAGGATACGATGACGTAATCATTGTTAAATTCTCTTTGATTTATCTGGAAGTGATATCTAATGTATGCCTTATTTTTCTTTTGTTGTTTCCTTTTAAACTGGATTCATTTTGTTAACTCAATCTTCTTGATCAACTTCGTCGCAGCTTTATAACGTCTTGGTCTACTGATAAATTCATGGCCAATCGGACTTACTAAATCTCGAGGGATCTCATCGTCGCCCACGAGAAGTAAGTCTGATAAGACAAATCATGGGTACTAAAAGTAGTGTATCATTTCCTAGACCCGGATGATTACACGTAACGCTACATATATACGTGCTAATGATAATGTTCCAAATAAAAGTTTATATAGTTTTTGTGGGGTTTAACAATGCAATATAAGAGGCAAAGTTGAGTATATCCAAGAGACTTGAGAAGAAGCAGAAGAAGAAGCAACCATAGGAACAGAGTATATAATGTGCTGTAGATAATGGAAGCTAGGTAAAGGATAGAGTCGAGGTGGATCATTTGGGCGCCGAGAAGTCTGGCACGACGGCACTCGATGCCGGGGAGTCTGGTTACGCAGCCATTTGGGGCGCCGTCGTGTGGTGGTGTAGCTGGAGATCGAGTGAGAAAAAGAATCTTACAAGTTTGCGTGTATAGAGAAAGAGTGAGAGAGAGAGAGGGAGGGAAGAAGAAGAAGAAGAATGACGGGTGGCCTGAAGAAGTGAGAAATAGCGAGGTGTCCCAGCAGGAGTGCAAGAAAGAAGAGAATGGTCGAGAAGGCATCGGAATCCCAATAGAAGGTAGAGGCTCGCTCCATAGAGTCACGTATAAGCCTAGGACTAGTCCCGGTAGAAGGCATGGCTGGTGAGCAGCGTGACGGGGAGTCAGGAGGGTACGGACTCTCCTCGAAGCTGATCCACCTAGCCATTCTCGTCATGAGTCCCCTGCGGTCCCCTCGGGCCACATTCCAGCGGCCACGGCAGTTTTCAAACATGGCTCCCCAGGCTGAATGTAGGTCCTCGACCGATCCTACGATATAACCCCTCTTAAACCGATTCTCTTTCTCTCTACGTCGTTCAGCAGCTCCCCTTCTGCTCACTTGGTGGCACCATGCAAGAACCAGCAGGCCCCTAGCCACTCATCCAGTCTCCATGGGCCCTCTCAGAAACCCCCCAGCCCGTCCCATCGCTCCGTGCCCACTCATCATTCCGTCGCCGTATTCCCTCTTTCTTACTCCTTTGCCGTTCACTCTCCTTTCTCTTTCCCCTCTCTCTCCCTCTCACTCTCTCACTCTCTCTTGCTCTCTCTTCTCTCTCCCTCTCTCTCGCTCTCTCGGTCACTACTTGCCACTCCTCGAGGTACACCAACATACGAAGCTATACGGCCTGGCCGACCCGAGCTGGCGACACCCTGTCTGGCAAGACCGGCCGCCACGGCGGACAAAGGAGGGGACGCGCTGTTGCCATATACTCGGGACACCAGTGCTCTGCGTCTACCTTCGGACCCAAGGACAAATCCGATCGTGCCAGCCGTTCTGGCGCGGCGAACACCCAATCGCTTCAGAGACTGACTATACAGAAACTTTAATTCTCGCTACGGAGTCTGGATTCTCTGGAGTTTTAAAGATGAAAGCCCTGTGTATTTTATTTGAACAGTATAAGTATTACGTTTAAAGTAATATTATATGGCAACGATCAGAGATAAGATTATAGACTACTAAATCAGCCGCCCAGTTTACATGTTTAGGTTCGCATGTTAGGTTAGCATTACACCAGGTCAGTTTAACCAGCGTAAACGTACCGAGTTCAGTAAAGATTTGGAAGTTACGTGTCTGCTCTTCGTTATTGGAAATAATAAACGCTGCTGTAAGAATTTTACTACACGGTGCATGACTGCATCACTCCTATGTTTGTATGCTGATAATTACCGTTTCTCGGGATGCGAGTTACGAGATTATCGAACGACTCTTGGAAGGGGGCCCCGCTCTGGTGTATTGGTGTTGGTCTGTTTTTCTCATTTTTTTCTCATTTGTATTCTCGGCCTCCGATCTAATCATCGCGGAAAGTTGATGCTGTGTTTGCGCCTCTCTTTATCCGACATCCTCTCCCCATATATATACATACACTACTTATGCTTCTTCGGACAGACTGTACGTAAATCGAGATATACTACTTGAAAATACTTAAACCAACAGGAAGGAAACTAACCTCTTACCCGATGGAAATATTCTTAAATTCTTTAACGATGACTCGCAGCACACGGTCTTGGTTCTCGTTCCACGTATGAACGTGCAATGTATACGCCTTTGAGAAAATGAAAGGATTCATCGTTGGCAGCCATGATTCTACTATAATGCACATTTCATTTTTATTGAACCATACCTTCGTCAAATACAATTTTAAAATAGCACATTTCTTTATATAAAAGATTTATTATTCTTTAAAGAATTATTTAAGAAGTTCTGTATAGCGGAACGAGGATGGTAAAACGGAGGTATAGCGATTCCGGTGTATTTCTTAGAATGGACCGAGGGGCCCGAGGCCCCCAAGGAGGCCCAATATACGCGAATCGTGGAAGTTTACGAGGCCGAGCTATATGCCACTCTTTGTCGGTTTGCCGCGACTTGCGTCATGTCTTCTCGTCCTATCTTATTGGACAAGTGTACGACAGTACGTGTGTCATATCACCTTGTATAAGTATGCATATGTATTATTATGTACGCGTGATAGTAGCCAAGAGCCAGGCTGCGTGTGCGTAAACGCGTGGTGCTGCCTACGTGCAGAGACGTGGCAACGGCGCCAAAGCTAAACATATTAACTGTCGGCTCACTCCACAAAAACAACATGATCTCATTCTGCGGCGCGTATGAGAAACTCGCCCCGGCGAATACCCGTGTAAGCCAGCCATATCGAAATCTCATTCAAAATCGCCAGCGCACCGGCAGCAAAACGTAGTCTCCTTGTGAGCCATTCTTGGATCAAAGGCGTGAGAGAGAAAGAGGGAGAGAGAGTAAAAGAAAGATTCTGAAATCCTCAAGTTAATGATTATGGTTAACGGTAATCGTTGGGTGTTCACGATATAAAGTGACTGGACTCCCAGGGAGTGGCTACTCTGGATTGTTTCTATGAGGAGAAGTCAGAATCAAATTCAATTTTTTTAGTCAGAGAAATCATGGATTTTGAATGAAATGCTAATGATTTATCACGATTTCACCGTGTAAAATGATGTCGAAATATTAACGTGAGTGAAGAAAATATTATGGATTATTATCAAACATCGATGTGAATTTTTTAAATTAACAATATAAAGAATTGAAAGAAATATATGGTGATCCGTGTAAAATGACTTGCGGCCCTAGGTAAGGAGAGAAAGGACGCGTGTTAAAAATGAAGCCTGTCGTATGGACGAGAGAGCCGTTCAAAGAGACGATCGTGGCAGACAACATGGCGCCGCGCGAAGCGTCGTCGGGGCGTCGTGACGTTTCCCGCGCGCGTCATTAACGGAAGTGAGGCCACAAAATGGCGGAGTTTTATGTAGCTGAAGTGTGAAAGAGGCGTTGGAGAGAAGACGAGGGCGCCTACACGCCAGCGGTGTAGAGGAGCTTTCCTAAGAGAGACAAAATATGTGTAGTCGACGGTCTGCAAGCGAGATGAACGCTTCGAGTGCCGATCATTGTGTTGGCTTGTGCCAGGGCTAGAGCGGGGATACTCTATAAGAAAAATAGGATGACTGGTGGCTGTTGGTAGTCAGTAATGTGTAAAAGTGGGGACTATTAAAGCTTATGGTACAATGAAAAAGTGGGGTGAACAAATCAGGAGAAGGTATCACGTGGTGAGGGAACATGGATTTTAGAGTGGGGATGGCCAGTATCTAAAGTCTGGTATATTACTTGAATTTGTCAGTGTGTGTTTGTCCATGGAGGGGAGAATACAGCTCATAGGTCGAAAAGTGGGGGAAAGAGCAGAGCAGACTTTTCAGGGGGAGACATTTTGTGGTGGGGATGAAAATTAGTTACGGCATCCAGCAAGACCTAAAAGGAACTCCGTGCGTCGCGCGGCCAGGCCACTCCGTGCAATGTTACGCGTTAAGGTATGCTTGTGGTGTGTTCAGAGTGCCGGTTTACCTTACTCACGATAATTTGAGGTTAAGAACAAAGGAGGAGACTTAGTTGACATTTGTTAGGATTTTGTGAATTGTTTTGGCCTTGTTTTTCAAAGGTTCTATTTTTTCTTTGCTCACGGTGGTATTCTGTAATGCTGACAAGTGGGATAGTGTGATCGCGTGATCTCAGACAGTGTCCATGAGGATTATCGGAAGTACCGATTAACTCCAACGACTATCATTCTCCAAGAGAGTACACTAGCTTGTGATAATGGCGCACGGTGTCAGCGAAGTTCTGGCTGAAAGTAATTCTACTACCAGGATGACCACCAGCAAACATAACCAAGCTCAAAACGTTCGGAAAACAGTTGGCGTGATGGGCAGCAGACGCATATTCGCACCTGCTTTTAAGTTGAAGGTACTGGATTCCTATAGGAATGATATAGATTGTCGTGGCAATCAGCGTGCTACCGCCAGAAAGTATGGCATACATAGGCGCCAGATACAAAAGTGGTTGCAGTGCGAGGATAATCTGCGTAGTAGTTGCGCAGAGATGGTAACGTCATCATCGTCGGTGAGTTCAAATTCATCGTCCTCGTCCTCATCATCGTCGTCAGCTTCATCGACGACGCTGGGAAGCCCCGCAATAACCGAGGGCGCCCCGACGGCTGATGCGGGAAGCGTGGCTCCTTTAGCGCCGGCCTTGAACCTCAGTCTCGCCAGACTGCACGGCGACGATGTGCCTCCGGGGCCCCTAGCCACTCCACCCTCACCACAGTATCCGCAGACCAGCACTTCAGGATATCATCAAGAGTACATTAATCAGGATCAGCATGGCCAGGATATTACCTACCGTAGTGATGAAGCAGACAAGTATTATGCTATGGACGGTTATGATGCCAAGGTATACCAGAGTGCACAGGGATACGCGTTGAATCAATCTAATCATCAAAATCATAAAGATCATCAAGAGACACACTTAAGTGAACATAGTCATCACCATCAGTATCGAGATTCTCATGGAAGCGTACTACTGGCCCGGACGATAAAGTCGGAACGTGCAAGCAGCCCAGACTCGGTGGCGACAACAGGGCCGTGCGAGGCGCTGGGGTCGCCCTGCGGTCCCCTAGGGGCCGTACCGTCCCCTCATCAAGAGAACACCAGCACCAGGGGAGCTACGGCTACTCCACCACCTACATGCCTAGTAGCGTCGCCACCTGGTAGTGTCCATTCGCCAGGACACGCGTGTCCCATGAATTCTGAGAAACTGAGTACATTCGAGCCCGAGGAAGTTGGGGGACTTAGCAGTGCCTATGGGCCACCTGGGCATGTATCCTGTTCCAGGATTTACCCAGGTCCTGGTAGTCCCCAAGGGCCCCATTCCAGTCCTCCAAGCCCTCAGGGCTCGGCAAGATCAAGCACCAGCTCTGACAGCGAATTGGACCCTCTCGATTTTTCAAACCAGACGCAATCGGCTGACCTTGCTAGGAGAAGGTCCTTCTCCTTGAGATTCAAACTTGATGTCCTCGACGCATTTCATCGGGACGTCGGCGTTGCTGGTAATCAACGCGCTACTGCCAGAAAGTTTGGAATTAATCGTCGTCAGGTACAAAAGTGGCTCAGTCAGGAGACTGAACTCAGGGGTGAAATTGCCCTGAGAGGCGGTACATCGAGACAGAGACTTGGACCTAGTCAGGATGTTGGAGAGGTACCAGTTGATTTGAGAATCCATTGTTCTATGCCAGAGAGTCCGACACCATATTGCTGCGAACTGAGTGTACCAAGGACTGGCTACTATACTGGGAACATTGTGGAATCTCCTGAGGTGTCATACAGGACATGTATATTATCATGCTGCACGGAAGGTACCACTGAAACATGTTATCAGGAGATGAGCATAACGAGACCCTGTTATACATCACCGCAGAGGATATACTGTTACTCTCCAAGAGAATCTGTAGAAATAGGAATTCCTCAGGAAAACACAGAGCCAGTTTTATCCTCTCCGTTGAAAAGGTCTTGTACTCTATCTTGTTGCTATGAACCATCATCTCCTAAAAAGATCTGCCTAGACTCTGATGATCCTCCTCAGGACGTACCCTTGTGCTTAGTAAAACCTAAAAGAATCTGCGATCTAGAGCTGGTGACTAGTACAGTACCCACGCCTCCGACACCAACGCCAGCAGCTAAGAAAGACGCCATCCTCTTCAAACCTTACCTGGACAACCCAGTAAGCAAGCCCATTGATGATGACGGCCAAATATCCCCAGTGCCGAATAATAACAACAACTGCCAAGGTATCTGCAATCTGAATGAAAATCGTGGTCATGACTACGCTCTGGAATTGAGTCTCAGGGTTCCGGTATCCTGGAGAACAGTGCAAACTCCATACACGGATTATCCCCAGGTTAGAAGTGCCTTCGTGAGGTATCCAACGAGTCCCCATTACACCTAGTACGATTTCACTTCTTTATCGAGATCCGGAGACGATAACCAAAAATCCAAAAATGGTACAATACAGTATAACACGAAGTAACATTACACCAACATATCCCACTAACAAAAACACATACATGCTTGTAAAATCTAATAACCGTTTTCACTTAGAAAAATTGAAGTTCATAATCATGAACCATAAAGTTGAAGATTCTGATTAGTTAACTCAATTCATCACGATGAACCAATCAAAAGTTTACATCCATACGGTTACGACCTTTCGTTCTTCGTACAATAGCTTTAACAATAAATGTATTCTAAAACGGTGTAAGATTAGGTTAGTCTTTCTAATTAACGTAAGGTGAAAAGGAGATACGTGAGGCCCGACACGTTAGACATGCTTATCCATCCGATCGATGAATCCACTGATAAGGTTACAATCATCGGCTAAGATAAGCTAGGAAGACGCCTTACAGTACAGACGTCTTAACGGATAAGGAATTGACTCGTCCACCGTTTTAAGCGTCGTTCAGGCTTCCTTCTATTTTTTTTATCAACACACATCGGAGTCATGGAGATTAAAAAATGTCTTATCGACGAGGCCGTTTAGAGGTCGTCGTCGTGTGCCGCTATACTCATGCGCGCTTCTATTATTATGAAATTGCGTGAGCAAATGACTGGACACGTGACGTCACGCGATAAATTCTTAAGGGCTTCGTTTCTTTTTATAATCACTAGAGTCGTTGGCTCCTTGCCTGATGGATTTTGCCAATTTGACGAAATCATCGTACGATTTGCTAATTGAAAAGGGACGTTCGACGAACCGGTGTAATTAACGAAGAGAGATAGGAGAGAAATTATATAGTACCGAGAAGAATTATATCGGTGTCAAAGTACGGATGGGAATATAATCGATTTGCTCAAAGAATTGCTTCCACATACAGCATACTGTATGTCTCTTAGATAGGTCTTGGCAATTAACATTGCCCTTACGTATCTCTCCGTTTTATATTCATTAACTATTTTATTCTTTAATTTTTCTTGCGTGCCTCAGGTCTCGCGTGGTATTCTATCTTTTCGTATCACACTTCTTCATTCTTCTACTAGCGTCAGTTTTTTTTTATTTTCATTTCAATCCCGTAGTTTTTTTCGGGGCGTTTCGTTCTCCTGCAAGGTTTCGTAAATCATAGATTAATATTCTTGTAAATATGTCTATATGTATACATAAAGCGCGAGAGAGACTAGCGAACCCAATGGAAAGAACTGGAAACGGACCTGTGCGTATACAAGTCAACGTATCTTTGTCTATAATGTATTCTATGGTCGAATCCGAAGATCAATCCAATGGATTGCGTGTTAAAGAATGAATTCTGTTTCTGGGAAGAATTGCACGATGATTTGTGCAAAACAATAATACGTGACACCTTGCGGACCAAAAAAAAAGAAAACAGATACTAAGTAGGAACAAACTGACAATCATAATTAATAAGTAATTTAATATGGAGCTGTGTACGTGCCTTTCCAATTGTCTTCTTGGTGGAGAGCCGAAAAAGGAAAAATCTTGTAGGACCATTCAAAAATATAAATATCCAAAATGCAGATGCGTAACCAGAACGTTCGTTTTTTTTTTTTAATTATTGTTGAGATCAGGATATCCAAAACGCATCTCGCATACGAGAATTATACATAGGAAAAAGTAAAGGAGGAGTGTGGACAAGAGTAAATTAAAGGTGCCTTACTCAATTGCAAGACTTCAGTCTAACCAGATCTTTATTAAAGCTGATATTCTTATATCTTGCAATTGGATCGAACAGATTGAGTGTAAAATACTAGATTTTATATATTGAAAAAAAAAACAACGATGCCAACGCACGAAGTTCGCGTGCCAATCCGATGCGAAGGAATAAACCCGTGTACAATAAATAACGATGACTTTTACACCGTAAGCCATAATAGTTACATAATGCCATAACGTTTAACATAATATGGCGCATCCAACGCCAATCACCGAAGCATAAAGTAAATGACGAGCGATATATCTATATATACATATTTTAATGTGCACACATCATTTATATATCATTTTCTTTTCATTATCATTTCGTCGATTTCTTCATGGAATTTTCGATCGTCTGCGCGTACGCGGTGCCGTGGCACGAAGTCACGTTGAAAAGTTCGAAATATTAAAATTTGTTAATAACGGAATCTCCGTCTTCAACTCGCCGTCTTAGCGAATAAGATAAATCATGTAAATTTTCGGAAAGGAAGAGTATCCCGCGGGATGTGACTATTTATAAAAATTATATTTTAATATACTGTCTTTACAAGTGGCGCGATAATCGATATTGAAGTTTTTGAGGATACTATACAGAATTGTAATTGCGTACATAGTAATCGTTGCAAGGCTATGGAAATATTGTGCCTTTAGTCTCGTGGGTATTTTGAAGAATTTTTTTTGACAGCGACTGAAAAAACTGTGAGATTGGATGAACGTCGACAAAAGAATAATAACAGCGGAAAAGGAGAAATGGTATTTCGTTTAAGACCGGCAGCTCAATTGTGTGATAATATTAAGGTGTCTGAGGAGGTGTCATTTTTCTTTTGAGAATGAAAGAGAGAGAAAGAGAGAGAGAGAGAGAATGCGTTGGTATGCAAACAAGCGAGAATGTTGTACAAAGGACGAATTAACCTTATTACGAATTATCTTTTTCTTTAATGCGCAGAGTAGGCAACGCGAGACGAATTAATTGTATTATTACTGTATTATATACACGATAAGAGTAGATATATATTATATATTATAAATAGATAGAGATATATATTATATAACGATGCCTAGGAATTTACCGAATTTGAGAGACAAAAATATAAGAGATTATTTTAACGAAAGCAAAAACATTCTTTTTATTTGTGTTTCTTGTACCCACAATTCGTATTTCACCTTTCACCTACCTATAATTATTCACAAGCCTACGGCGATCATCTTGTCCTTCCCCTCCCACGAGGCTTGAATTACGAATTTTCCACGTATACCTTCTATTATTGTCCTGGGCCCTCATCAATCATCCTAAAACCATCTCATGATGTAAGTCATCAAATGACAAAAAAAGATATATCATTCATCCAGATAAAAATAGAATTCTCGCACGTCAAAAGAATTCTCGGTATTTGCCTAAGTTGTCTAGGGAAAAACTTGATTCTGGTGTTAATATGTTCATCTGTAAGCATAGAAAAAAAAATTAAAGAACGTGACAACAGATCTTATGGACGAAGGAGTTAAGTGTAAAATGGTTGATATTGGGTGCTGCGTGTTTGTATTCGGATATTTGGGATCTCGTGTCGTGAAACAGCTGGCTCAAAGATTGGACCTCGTAAGCCTTCTACACAAGCATCGAACGGAAAGCGTAAGAAACCAACGCAGTTCAGCATTTACGTCTGTGCAGCGTAGAATTATCGCGTTCATAAGCAGCGTTCACTACCTACATACGCGTTTTACGCCTACGTTTACGAGGCGCGTAAGAACTGCTCGTTACTCTGACCAAAATAGCATGATTGTTTAGTACGCATGGTACTACAGAAGTAGGCGCGTTTGGGCCTTATCGGACGCATGCACGATTTAACGATGAATTTCAATTCGAAACCAATTTTGCACCTGTACACTATGCCACTCGAATTATGGAATCTTTTATTTGGATCAGTCTAATAATGACAGCTGAGAGAGACACGGCTACTTTTTTAAAGGTGTATTCATTATCTTGTCGGTACTACAGCTTTCGTAGTTATCGGCGGTTTTTGTATCCATTGGGATATAGGAAGATTTTGTCATACGTAGTTCGAAAATTTGACATTGGGCGGAGTGTTAACACAATCTGGAGTTTGTGAAACAAAAAATTTTTTTTTGATGTTGGTAATCCAATCGTCGATATTCAGAGGGATAATAGGTATTATGACTTCATGTAGTGATTTAATAATTTATGAAATCTGTTTATTTGCCATAAATTATGCATCCTTTCTGACTGACGAGTCGATTAATTTTGACAGTTTTAATTTTCCATGGTAACTTCAGTTTTTTAATTTTACTTCTATAGATAAAAGTGCACCACTAGAGGAAAAATTGTATTATTACGTCTTCGATGGAAATTGATGGTATGTTTTGCAAATTACTTTCCGATACCTAGTCATTTCGAGACAGTTGATATAATTAAGCAACGTAAAATGCATAAGGGGTTCCAAAACGTTACTCGAAGTAAATTTAGCAGAGCGTTTTTTTTTTCATAAAAGGTAAAACCATCAGAGACTAGATTACACTGTACTTACGAGTGAAAATTCGAAGTCGATCTCACAGGCGTTAGTACATAGTTAATCGTCAACCATGCAGTAATGTCATCTAGCGTTTTAATTTATGTATTATAAATATATCAAAAAATATAACTGACTTATACTGTTTTTTATTACCCGAAGGTGTCGTCTGGTAAGTTTTCGAGTGATACATTTTTTTATACAGTCATCCGAAATGATGTGCGGATTAACATTTTATATTCGATACAATATATGTCTGCTAATCGAACGAGTTATTAATTCAATTCCAAAGCCAACGATTTTTATATTGCATCGTAATACACAAGTTTAGAATTTTTATAATACAATAAATTATTTTTATTTAAAAAAATAAGTCGTATTAACCTATAAACAATCCCAGCATTCGGTAACATTGGATCCTATTCGCTGCATGGGTATTTTTGGAGGGTTGCCTGCTCGAGTGGTGAATTTTGAAATTTGAACGCACTAAGTCTGACTACACGAATCCAAAATTTTTCAAGAGAGCGATTTAAATAAGTATTTCTACACTTCTTTCAAACGTTCTGCCATTGTATCGCATGAATTTCATTTACAAAAACACGTTCATGCGACTATGCCGCTTACAAAGATTACGTAGTATCACAGAAAAGAATAGGATCATTTCATGGTGAATTTACTGCAATCTTAAGTGCAGCTGGAAAGGTATAAAGTCTATAAAGTACAATGCCTATCGACAGACGCATTCACTCCGTAACACACAGTCCCATGCACATGTATTGTTATGTGTATATGTTAATATTTATCTCTATATGTTCATGAAGATTGCACCACCTAAAAGGTGAATCTACGATAAAATCAAATGAACGGGCTAATTTCAGTTGGGTGCCGTACTTCTGAATAACCTTATATGTATATACAGGGTGTCCATTATATTATACCCTAAACAGAAATTGAAAATTTTGAAGGGAAAGTTTTTATGGGTTCAAACATGTTAAAATGTGACATGTTTAGCTTTTTAATAAAATCTTGACTTATGCAAATTTCACAGTTTTTTTTTAAAGTGAAATAGCATACCCTTTTTCCACTGGATTTATTGAAAAAATCAGGATCCAATCATTCAGGTACAATTAGGTATTACAGTTATCCAATCGTCGAATATCTCTTTTTGAACTTAAAAGAGATATCCGAGGACACAAAGATCTCGCGCATTTTGTAAACAGTAACAAATGCTTTCGATATTTAAACATACGTAATGAGAGGAGAATGTGCAAATTTATTTTCTTTTAATTTAATCCTTATTTCAATTGAAACATTATGGTATATATTAAAAATTCACTTTTACTGATTTAAATGCAGAATTGATTAAACTTATTCGCTTTTCTTTTCTAATGTCATATAAAAGAATAAGTGTATAATACATCAAGTGTTAGGGATGATCAAGTTATGATCATAAAAAATCAAATATATCAGAGTCTATTAAAAATATTTCTTTTGATTTGCATTAAGAACTTCATAATTTTCGAATAACAGATGAATTTTGAAGAAACATAATGCTCCTATGTAATAGTAAGACCCGAAGAGTTATTTTTTCTGCTACTGTTTTATTTCTTCAAATATTCATAGCATTTATGGAGCTAAAAAGGCCATGCAACAGTTTCATTGCACTCGGATATGTTGTTCAAATTTAAAAGTTGCATTATCGTGTGATTAGATACCTAAATTGGCACGAAACAAGATTTAAATATAAAACTGAATATATAAATTATATTAGCCTGTTTCAAATCATAACATAGCCGTCTTTATAACATTTTTATATATTCTTTGATTTACGAAATATTGAATATTCTGAATCGAGTATTTAGTTATTCTCTGTCCAGATCAGAGAAGATTCTACAGAGTTGTTCTTTAAACTTGATACGAAAATAAAACCTAATCTCTTTTTTTTCACAGTTCCAAACGGCACTAGACACGCAAAGAAGTTCCTCCCCGGAAATTCATAAGGGATACTAGGAAGTCCTTGGCCATCGGCCAGAAATACAGAACGTGACTGATTCGTAACAGAAGAGTGGATCTCTTAGACCACAATTGTCTTTTGGAGTACGCGGTAATGCATCTCGACAACCGCAATCACTGCTATTCTTTAATGTAAGTCTGAAACTATTTCACACGCTCGTATTTTTTCATTTTCATGATTTCGCTTTTGACTCGTTGCAATTTTAATATTAAGACGTAGCACGATACCAAGGCCACTTTACTCTAGTCAATAAATAGAATATAATTTGTAAGATATCTAGGGATTTTCTTGTTTGCTTCACAGAATTGGTGCCGACTATACTAACTACAGCTCGTGCTAATATTGAAATTAGGATTATCTTGTCAATGACCACACGATATGAACCACCGGATGATGGTAACGTATTAACTAGTGAACAAATTCGCAGGAGATATCAAGATACGTCGTTAGTTATTTTTAAAGTAATTAAATCATTTTTCCTTTGATTTATCTTTTTTTTTTCAAATATTTAAAATTGCCTTTTTTTCTTTAGGAACAACAAAATAAAAAAGAAGTCGTAAACTATTTGAGTTTTGGTACCAGTCGTAGAACTATGGAATATAGTAATTTTGGTAATCAGCCTGTAATCGTACGAAGACCCGTGGGATCACCAGGTCACGGAGAAATTCAGGACACATCACAGGTTCGAAGGATATATCGAAAGCCACAAGAAACTTGTACTATAGTTTAATTAAAACCCATTCCCAGCTAATAATAAAATAAAAAGTCTCACGAATATATATATATATATATATATATACTATATACATATATTATTTATTCATTCATATTAATCCTAGAATTGCATATCCTATTAGACTTCATTTTTTCATACAACGTTATACACATCAATTTTTATATTTCTTCTTCAGAATACTTTTTAATATAAAACATTTGAAATATAGAACATCAGTGTTGTTATAGAGAATTAAATCCAAAAATATGTAAGAAATATTCAGTTTTCTAATAGCACTGTATGAATACATGTCTACTATTTTGTAATGAGTTTTATTTTTCAAGTAATTTCGTTCATTTATTACAATAAAAGTCATATTAACAAAACTTTCAAATAACGACATAAACTTCAAAGTAGTTTAATCGCTTTATTAATAATTGTAGACGTTATACTGTTCTTTTGTAAACTACATACAACATATTATGGAGTATTACGAAGTAATTAAAACATCGCGGTTACATGTTCAATCTCATATACTTGATTCGCACTAGTAATGCCTTCTGACGCGTTATATTTTTACAATATAATTCTCATTATTTTTAAATCATAAAACGTCTTTCAGAAATGTTTTAGCCTAAAGTGATCAATAATATGTCACTATAAGTGTGTAAGACTGCAAAATATAAATTGCAACAACTTAGTAATTGTATTCCTCTAATCCGGCGTAAAGGGAGCCCTTGGGACTTATAAAGGTTGGTTCCTATAAAATATGTATTAAAGAACCGGAATAGGAGAGATTGGGTGACACGATCGTAGAAAAATAAAAAGACTCGAAAGCCATTGAGCCCAGTCTTAAAACTGTCCGTGCGCTAAAAAAACCGTTTGCTTCGAATCCCACTCCTGAACTTATTGGTTCGACATTCATCGATTGTACGTTACGATGTGTTTAGGCAAAGATGAAGAAAATTATCTGGATAACTTAAATGTTCAGACAGCCATTGTAAAGGTGTTTCCAAAGGTGGCGTTACTCCATGTGTTTGTACCTGAACTGAAATAAATTAAATGTGAATCAGTTGAAATTCCAAATATTAGTTCTAATACAAACCTTTCTCTTTATCTGGAAATACTTCATTCAGAAGGTGCTTCAGAGTCTTTCTTTGACCCTCCTCACTAACAGGCTTTACCAGCTTCTGGATGTACTTGTCCTCATTGGTGTAGCAACGGAAAGGAATATATTTAAAACCTTCATCATTATTACTAGCTTCCATCAGTCTGCGGTTTACAGCCCAGAATTGATCAAATTTATCGTTTAAAAGACCAAGCCACAATTGATTGTGATCCTTCTTTTGCATACTAGATACCAGTTGGCCACGATGTTTTAGTACGTCAGCCTCTTTGATACAAGCCAAAAAGTGAGCTTCTACAACTTCCCTAAGAAATAAAAAATAACCAGTAAAGCGATCATTATTTCATAATGAAATAAATACGATTATACTTATTGTGACAGTGCATTATGACATTCTCAGGAAATTTGTCAAAATGCACTACAATGTTCCATGGAAGTTGTATATCATTGGAGTAAATGTCGAAGAGAACTCCTATTGGTAGATGCCACTTTAATGGAATACCATTGAACTCCAACCACATCTCATTTTCCTGTTTGTCGAGTTGTATATGACGCATAAAATGTTTGCGTACCTAAACCACAAAGAATAAAATTTACCAGTATTGCTTACAGAATAAATGAAATGATCTGCGAAAGTACGTGCCTTATCAGTACACAGCGGAAAGTAACTTAACCTAGACACCATTAAATAAAACGGATCGGGTGCTTGCAGTTCGCAAACTTCCTCAGAATCCAGCTGAAAACAAACTGGAATTTTTCCTTCCCAAATTTCACGCAACACCTCCCGATCATTTGCCATTTTACTGGATATATTTTCAAAATTGAATTAATAGACGATGTTGACAGTTTACTTATACACAAGATTTGAAGGCTATGTTTTTCGTCTGCTAGGGGGTATTTTAATGTTTGTTCCCACTGTGACGAGGTTAAATAAAGTTAACCAATCACGTATAGGAGTTGAATGGACTTGACCAATGAGGCTGCTTAACTCCGTTTAAACTCTGCACGATGGAAACTAAGTCAATGAGTATGATTACACGACGGTCTTAAACCGCTTCAGTGAATACTAATCTAAAGAAATTAACCAATTCCAAATATTCCTTACAAGTAGAAATGTTTGTGATTTGTCATTTTCTTTAGATCAGTATTAACTAAACCGGTTTAAGATTGTCGTGTAAACGTAGTAATTGATGCTTTCGAACTACCCAATTCGTATCGATTTATTTCAACACAAAACTACATTATTGGTCATATCAAAATACATTCCCTTGGAGCCAACGAATAGAGAGACAAGTTATATAATTGGACAGTTCATCTCAATTTGAAATCATCAGGGCATTATATTGTATTAATAAATTGAGGGCTAATGTCTGATTACCCAGAGGTGCGATCAGAAATCTTACTCAGGGTGATGCGGACTAATTCGGGTATATTGCGTCTCTTTTATTATCGCTTTTATGAAGAGGATAGAATGATATTAGAATCGAATCATGTCAAAAATGTTTCCCTGATGTACCGTTGAAAATTTCCTTTCCTTATATGTTTGAACCTTGTAAGACATTAAATGCGTTTTTTTAAATTTTGTTGTAAGAACCTGTACTAGAAACATCTCGAAAAAGGTAGATCAGATTTGCTTGAAATTGTATACAATTATTTTACATTAATTATGTAATCTTTAAGTAACTAAGTTTTTTTTTTAGTGCGTAGTATCGGTTTTATAAACAAAAAACAATTTTTTTGTGTAAAATCGTTACCTTAAGGGGACTCAGGACCTTTCATTACCATACGAGTAAAATGTAAATGAATTGTAAATAACGAGTTTTTGATAGAGATTCTTTCTCAAAACGGATTTAGCGCACATTCTGCAAGGGTTGCAATTATTCTCATACGACTTTTGCAATAATCAACCCAAAAGTGAAAAAATAATCCGACCCGAAAATCTCGATGTGAATTTCAAAATTTCGAGTCAGACGACCCGAAACAAACGAGTAAACATATTTTTCACCTTTTACAGAAACAATCAACTTTCAGCGACTTACTTTGAATGAATTTGCTTCCTCATATGGGTTGAGTGTCATCTATGCTCCGTTTAAGCGTCCTGAATATACATATATATCATCATGAAAAATCAACGGAAAAATAAGTCGAACGTCCCTGTCCCATGTCTGTATGAGCGTCACACGTTGTCACTAGTCTATTACACGTTTACCACATTTTTCATACAAAAACGAAGCATAAATTTCGGTGGACGGACGGAAAATACATTGTGTTACAGTTTTAAGATCGAAATAATGTAACACGACTGGAAAGGGTAAAAATATGATTCGCACTATTTGATGTTATTTTTTTACACTTAGAGATATCAATATATTCCGCCAGATGTCGTTCCGCGATAATTTTATTACCAATCCAGGGTAGAATATTAATTTTCAAACTTGCGTTGATTTCAAAAAGAACACTTCTCTTTGTGCTGGACATACTCCAATCCATTAGAATCTGTCAACGACCGTAGTAATATCCATTATTATTATAACTCATTTTCTATTACCTCGGCATTAGCTCAGTCGATAAATTAGGTTACCCGTCAGAAGCAGCAGATAGCACCATCTATATGCAATTACGTTAATGTTATAGAAATAAGAAAAAGTCCTCAGACCCGACGGTATGTACTATTTATAGTAAACTCAAAAATGAGTAATACTGTAGAACGTCGATTAACTACGACCGGGTTATTGGTATGGCGAATTAATTGTGCTCGCCGTGGTTTGAGTCGTAAGGCTTACCTCGTTCCACTCTGTGCCTGATATGACACACTATATGATATTACAAGTACAGAAATAAAGAGCCTTAGGATTCACTAGCTTATATAAAAATATCGTTAGGTCAAATTTTACGGACTATGCCGTTCGAGCTAACTAAATTGGGATTAGCTAGACTTGCGGTTCAATTTAAACAATAATATCTGACATATCATTTATTTTGTGTAAATCGATGAAAGATCTATGTAAATATTGAAACGTGGCTTTCTTTTATCCAAGATCCCCCCGGTTTTGCACGTAGCTGTAGTGACGTGAGATTACACTGTACTTAGATAGTTCTTATTGCGAACAAGTATGTTAATAATGCTAATAAAGCCAACTGACTAAATCTGTATAAACAGTTAGCATCACTTCGTTTGTAACGTGTATAATTATAACGTAAATTATCACATTTGCTGAAAGTAAACAATGTGGCCCACCAGGGAGAAGATAACGTACGGATTTCTTGCGCGTCAATAACAACCCAATAATCTTAACCCCTTGGGCCTCATTGACGTACTGATTTGCACATTTTTTGTGCCAGAAACGGCATTGACGCAATAGTGCACACATCGTTTATTTTACGTTTCACGTCGACGATTTTGTGCAACTTGGTACTTGGGTGTTTTTCGGGTCGCTGAATATGAATTTGATGTGAGAACTCGAAAACTCAACATAGCGGATCCAATATGGCCGACCAAAATGGAGAAACCTAATTTGGAAGAAATTTAGTACTCAGGGGTTTTCAAGATTTTAAAAATCGCTGATTACGAATTTGAACTCAAAGTTGGAAATTGAAAATGGCGAATCCAATATGGTAGACCAAAAAACGACGGCTCCAACATTGTGCGGAAAAGACTGAAAATTCCACTTTCCAGATTTTTAATTTCTAAATTTCTATCTCAAATTCTTAATCAGTGACCCAAAAAACATTGATGACTTATGATTCATCGAAATCGAACTTTTTTTTCCTATCGTTTCGTGCACAATAAGATTTCGCTTGCCGCTCAAGGGGTAAAACAAAAACAAATATGCAGCAGACTCTTCATCACGATGCCACCGGGTCAATCCTATATAAACAGGTTAGGAATGTTCAAAAAACAAAAAAGACCGCTTTTTTAAATTTATCGGTACAACCCTGTAAGAAAGATAGTTTATGATACGAAACTCCAGATGGCGGTGTTAGTCAATTCTACATGGTAATAGTACAGTTCAATGACTGACACTAGGAAACGAGACAATCTTTATTATTCGATAGATTTGATGTCTTTAACCTTTCGTTCGCCATAGACAAGCACCAGCCATTATCTTTTAAAATACTCTATGACAAGCCACCCTGTTATCAGCATGACCTTTAACCAGTAATATGAAAAAATCTTCAGCAAAAATTCAAACAGTAAGAATTTCTTAATAATAACAGTGATAGCTGTTGGTTATATTAATCGAAATAGGGTAAAATAGATAAAATCCATCACGCCGTCCACCTACTTTGAAGCACATACCGTGACGATGATTTTTGTATTCTATTGCCCAGGAGAATCAACGACCGAACCGAAACCAGTGCACGTAACTTCACCTGGTTCCCACGCAAGTTCACCATTTCGTTCTCTTATACTATTTTCCTTTACTCCCTACTCGAATTTCGAGTTGGACGCAATTACGTCTGTCGAATATTCCGTTAAATATTCCGCAGTTTCGCCGAAATAAAGAGATTATCACAGTAGCTCGTTGTATTTATCTGATCCACGAGTATTGAATGTATTTATGTAATTTTGTATCGTATATTCTGAAGGCTATTATAGCAAAGTCCAACTACCGTTTATCGATAAAGAAATTGCGATAAAAGAAATTGAAAAAAATAAAATAAAAATAGTGGATAATGGGGTTGTGAGAACTGATACGACGTCGAGTCTAGAAAACTAAAAAGAATAAAAATACAGTGAAATAGATGCAAAAAGTAATGAGTTCGTGAACTACTAAAACTAGCGAGTAAACAAGGAAGTACTGACACTTTAATTGCTGATAGCAACTAATTAACAAAAAAAAAAAATTTGAGCACGTATTATTTTAGATATTAACTATAAAGATGTTATTTGTACTGCTTGTATAATGTATATTAGAATCGTTAAAGAATTATAAAATTAACAACGTATATCTGTATAAAGGGCAAACATGTCGGCACATCCGCTGCAGACCGGAACTCAGTCATAGCAACCGGTCAGAACTGAGAGTCAAAGTCATTTCACGCGTGGCGGAGCGCGGAAACGGCCGTTTATTCGGAGATTTCGTTCATAAATCAGACCCCCTTTGAAATGGGCCTTGTTCACGGGGGGTTCTTTGGCAAGTAGGATCGACACAGGATGAGTAGATATAATATACGTCCTGCTCGAATAAGACCCACTGACAGGCTTAACATTAATCTACTATTAAATACGTGTACCTATTTAAATTACCCGTTAGATCGAGTAGTATCAACAAACTGGCGTATTCATACGACCTGACATTTTCTCGATATCATTTTGATTTGTGTATAATCAGCAGATGATCATCGACATACGGAAAGCGTGAAGAAAACGTAAATTTAGCTGCTCTTACAGTACGCTCCAGACTACCTACCTGTTGGATCATTTTCGACCCTGGGTCTCATGGCATATGCTTGACACGAAGGGACAGATGGCAAAAGTGTTGGGATCGGACTGGTTTAAAGGGACCGGGATCCGGATGGGTCCGAAGATGATGCACAATCAAAACCATCTTTGGATCATTAACGAGATCGTTACGAGACTCGTGCTTGATAAATTTACCAACTTATGGAGTTTAATTTTAAAAAAAATGGAAATTTCGATTTTACGAAAATTTTCATATTTCGTAGTGGCAATATTTTGTACATTTGAATCGCTGACTCGAATGGCTGTATATAATATTATCACGAGCTATCCGTATTCGAGAATAATTTATCTGTTACTCTGTAGATAAAGGCTGATAAGACGTAATGAAAATATTGCCGAAAATGACAAGCGAAACGTCTTAACACCTGTAACCTTCAAAACTAAACTATATAGTATTTTTCCACGTGCCTCCGGGCAATGCTGAATAACGTGTGTGGAGATCTCTAGTTATGTATGTGAATATGAATGCATATGTACTTGGGAAATATACACGGACGCGCGGCACAGCTGCCACAATGGCGGGCAAGGTGGCTTTCGCTGAGTGAAGAAGAAGCAGAAGAAGTAGAAGACGAAGAATTAGGATAGCGGCAACCGATGGGGCCCAACGGAACTCGCGGGCACCGCGAAGACTGTATGTACACACACGTGCAAAATGAACACGCATACATTCGCTGTATAAGGGCATGTGTTAGTAACATGTCATTAAATCGAAAGCACTTGCCAGGAAGAGCCAGTGGCCACCTGATGCTCGACGTGGCTGAGCCCTGGGCCTGGGGTGCCTTATTCTTTCTTTGCAACGGTCGACGCGTTGCGTGATTCGGGGGGTTGCCTTGTGATGGATCCACCAGATCAATAGATCGATAACGAGAAATGCAGGTGCTGTGAAACATTTGAGGAAGAGACTCCTCCGAGTTAAAATTTTTCGAAAATACCAAATGTAGTATTATTTCTTATAAATAATTTTTCAACTTATTTTCAGCATTTACGAGCTATCTTGTTTTTTGGGTAAATCGCTTGGAATTTCGTGGATATAATAAAGTATTGATAAAAAATATTGTTTTACGATTTTTACATAATCCGGCAAAACGATCAACCCAATGTTCCATATTATATTGATTTAATAAATACAAAAAAATCCCAAATTCCCAAATACAAAAAATTCCCGGTAAATACAAAAAAATCTATATCGTCGATATTACAATATTCCTCTCAAGGATGTAACAGTTATGCATGTGTTTTTTAATTATTAAATCTATGAGTATAAGGCGGGTGTTCCGTGTAAGTGACTTTGTCTGCTACATATGATACATTGTCAAATTATTGATATAAATTGCCAAAAAGTAACATTTATTAATAATAAAAGAGATTGATTATTATAAGTCAAGATTTATATAATAATAGTTTTAATAGTTTTTTACAACGGTCAGTGTCGTTTTATTGCCTGTAGATAATGAAAGGTATAACCCAAAACGCTCCGTTGTGAAAGTGTTAATATTAACGATATGTAACTGTTACTTTATGATTACCAGGTATATGATCCTACCTATATCTGTATATCCATGCGTGTTTATGTCCTTGTCAAAAATGCAGGTGGTTCTGAGAAAATGATCAGATTCAAATTTATTAGAAAAATCTAATTTCGCATGTCTGTGGGGTAATGAAGTTCACGAGTGTTTACCACGTCTAGTATCACATGGTACACCTACAAATTTATTAAAAATTTGTGTATTTGATAAAATCATTGAAAGATCATTTTGTATATGATATAAAGCACTAGTCATATTGGTTTGAAATTTATAGAAAAAAAAAGTTCTAAACCAAGATGAAATAATGAAATTTGCTAATGTTACCCTCAATTAATACAACACGCATATGAAACTTTGGACGTCTTAAATTTTAGTAGAAATGACAGTTTCCAGTATAATATTTGTGCACAAATTTAAGTTACAGGCTCGCAAGGTAAACTTACTCGACACTCTTTTTAAGAAGTTTTGGTCTGAATTCTTTTTCTTGAAGTATCCACGAATGTGGCAAATGGGCCTTATCCCTCAAGGGGGTGGTGTCTCAAGAGGACGACGGTTAAAAGTCGTTCGGGGCCTGCGTGGGACCTTCAGGTGGACGTGAAACTTTTTAGTTAGGACTCAAGGCGCTGGGGTGCACCTGCTATACACCTGTTGGCCGTTGCGGTGGCATCCTGGACGATGAGAACGACTTCTAGGCTGTTCTTCTGCTGCTGTTGCCAGTCCCATATTCCCATATGATATCGAGCTCTCGTTCGATACAAAAACCTCAAAGGCACTCTAAAAATGATTCACCAAACGAATCTACGATTCGAATACAAAAATATAAAGCAATTATAAAATCCTGCTGCTTAATAATATTTATTATGAATATGGTCTACCATTATTTTCTAACACTAATGTTCATCAAGCCATGGAACGTTCATTTATTTCATAAACGATAAATAAAATCTTAGCACTCAAAATATTTGAAATTTTCAAACTGGACGTTAGTGAAAGAAGAATACTGACGAAAATTATAAAGAATAAAAAAAGAACTAAATATATAGACAAGAGATCGAAAAAGATGATGGCGCTCCACAGAGGGGGCCTGATACACTTTTAATACGTGACTGAGGAGCCCCCTGCGCAGCAGGTGCACCGCAGGTTATTCTCCACCCCATCTCGGGTTCTCATAGGGCCCAATGGATCTCTCTCATCTCTTGGGCCCTCGTCCCATAGTCCAAGTCTCCCTTTGATCACTCTGGACACCCTTCGGGACCTCCTGCTTCCAGTGTCCAGTACTTCTCTATCGTACCTCCAGTTCGTATGTCTTTTGATACAGTGACCTAAGAAATTCATTCGCCAAAAAGGTAGGACAGCTTCGTTTATTTTTCAGAAGAATTTAAACAGAAGAGTTTTGTCTGTATGTGGATAACTAACTAAATGGGCCCGATGCTGAGGTAGTTTAGTTAAGAACCAACCGCATGGGGGTCTAAGGGTCCAGCGATGTAGTGGCAAAGACATGAGGGTCGCTAGTGCCCCATAAATTCCAGGAGTATAAACATCCAAGCAGGCTCCATTGCTAAAGTCCTTTGGACTGCTCTAGCATCTCTTTAAAGGTCCCTTGCCTCCCCCACTCTCCTGGGACTACCAGCATCAAGGGTGCAGCGTCTAGGAAAAAAAGGGAGCCAACCCTTTTGAAATGCCGACCGATGGGGATACTGAGGGTGAAAATGTAATTGATACGCTTCGATCGTTCTCGAGGATTTTGTTTGAATTTCATTAACCTAACTTAAAATCGAACCCAGTAGACGAGACGCTGTAGTATCCTTCCAATTAGTCATGGATTCCCGCTTTTTCGTTGAAGCATTTTTTTTCCTTCATCGACAAAAAATCAATCACCCAACCTCGTAATCTAATAATAATAAGAAATCAGAATATGACAAAATGCATTCGCTAAATTCTGAAAGGGACTAAAATTTTTCGTAGGTTACGTATTAAATATTTCTCCTGCATCTCAATTCTTAACTAACGGCTACTAGTAATGAGAAAATGAAGTATCGCGAACTAGTACAACGTACTAAATAGCATATATTCATAATTACTTAAATAAAATTCTCAATGAGAATAAACAATAATTAAATTTCACAGAAATTTAATAAGTCATGGTACTATGTTAAATATTCACCTAACACTACAAATCTGTTAATATTTTCCATCGAAAGTGAACTGCGTGTAAATTAAATTAAAAAATTAAAAAATGACAGACGATATATGAAAAAAGCTTGCGAACTCGCAATTGATACACTTCGATTACGAAGGAAGCCCATCAGCTGTTCTCTAGTCTCCATAAATATAAATTTATTCGAACGTGTCAATTATATTCCGTAGCTATGCACTCTCTTCCCAAAAGGTACCACTACACACTGCATCCTATGCTATCCATGTATGCGAGAGCATATGTTATCCAGCAGCAGTAGGAGCAGACGCAAGAACACCAGCCTGAAAATATATAAGGATGGGTAGATGCGGGTCAGGTACAAAATATATGCAGGCAAAAGAGTTACAGTAGGTGCGACTGATTGGCAATGCTGTGTGCAGAATAGAGTTGAAATACTGCTGGTAGTCGTGCGAAAGAAAGTATACAGGATAAGGATGGAATAAGAGAAAGAATTAGTAGAGGAGAGTGAAGGTGGTAAAGGGTGATAGAAGGTTGAAGGTGTTCGAAGTAAAAGAAGTGGAAGAAGATGGAAGAAGGCAGAAGGATCCGAGCAAGGTGCTACCAAGGTGACGGTTGAAGCAGCTGATCTTCGAATAGCAGCAGGTGAATGTAGAAAGGTTATATATACGTATGGCATATATATATATATACAGATTTGTATATGGACGTAGGGATTCCATGTGTGTATTAAAGAAGTTTCGTTATTGTTACCAGGGGAGTGGCAGCAATGCTTATTTATTGCTGATCTCCAAGACAAATAATAAACTCGTATTAAGAACTCGAGAAATTCGGCGAACTGACCATTATTCGATTCGTTATGCTCACCAGCCATACATCCACTAGTCTCCCTTCCCTTGGCTGGTTACAAATTTCTAGTTCCGCCTTTGATACGTGCA
The DNA here is from genome assembly GCA_030142455.1 of Cephus pulcher. Taxonomy (NCBI): domain Eukaryota; kingdom Metazoa; phylum Arthropoda; class Insecta; order Hymenoptera; family Cephidae; genus Cephus; species Cephus pulcher. Next base: position 62,226 of record JARQTB010000838.1, read on the forward strand.
CACGTACTGATTACATCCATTATAATCACTGTTCAGACTTTGTACGAAAGTTTCTATCGTGACCTTTCTATTTCTTATAGATCTAATAGAAAACTGATCTAAGAATTTTTCAAGGCAAGGGACCAAGAGAAGCCTGTTATTTTTCCCTAGCCCCATACTGCCGGTCAGTTTCATCTCAAAAGGATTGCACTTGTGGTTACATCGAAGATTGTGCAACTTTTTATTTTTATCCCCACTGCCCTTCGCGGCCACATATCGTACCACCATTTGACGGGTTTCCTGCGGTTTTCTCTCCTCTTCTTTCTCCGAGAAGGAGAATGGCATATACGTTCGTATATGAAAGTCTGTATATCACATGTAATGGCGAATAGGAAGTTCCTCGCGAGTCGTTCCCATGTTACCCTCTTATGGGGTTTTCCGTTGTCGCCGCTTCCCATGGACTTCCTAAACATTGACTTCCTTAAGGAGGCGAGCAGATGGCCTATTAATTCGACGGTCGCCACTTGTAAGAAGCCAGGCTCATCTATTGGCTTCCTCGTCCTTCCCACTCTTCAACCAGAGAAAATACACTTGCCGCTTACATCCTAGCTGCCCTCGCACCCTCCACCACCCCTCAGTCCCTAGTCCGCTCACACGCTGACCTCTCACCTTTCACCCGCTTTTCCATCCACCTTCCTCTCCTCGACCTAGGACCCCACTGCACCATTTGTCCTGCAAATGTGTTAATAGGTTTTGTACACCGTGTCGCAGCCTTCTCGAACGTATTGATTCTGCATATTTTTCGTTCTGCAATTTCTGAATTGGAACTTTTACCGTTTGTGAATGTTAACGAATTGATTGGGTTAGCCGTGGGAGAGTCTCCGATGAAGTGTCAGGTCGAGGATATCTCGGGTGAAACAGTATCTCGCTGAAGTGGTATGAAAACGTTGTTCTTTAATGATCGGCACGAGAGGTGGAAGCGGAGGAATCGTCGGAAGAAGTTAAAGATGAAAATGAGGGCGGTGGTCCGGCATGTTCAGAGAGATGCAAGGCCGAGATGCATCTTCGGAATGAAATAAAGGGTAGGCAGATGATGGTCAGGGACTAGCAGGGAACGGAGTAGGACGTCGGGATGTGAGAGGAGAAAGGGAACTGATAGGATCTCGAATGGCTCCCGTCTTCAGCGTGACTGGTAAGACCCAGGGAAGCAGACCCCTTTGACAATTGCCGACGCGTATAACCCACTACGGAATATTGTTTTGATGTTCAATTACCTCACTTCTATTTTAAATTTCTTTATGTACTTCTTCCGTGCACCTACTGCGAATTATACACGTTTTAGGTAGTTCGTACGTTTTTTTATCCTTGCAGTGGAAATGGTAATTACCAACGGAATAGATGATATAAAAAATACAATTTCGTTCAGGTATCGCATATAGAAAACGTGGGGGTTAACAAATTGAAGGAAAAAAATTGTTGCAAAAACGTTAGTTGTTTGATACTTGTCGAAATGACAAAAATGAAGATTTAAAAAATATTGCACGTACCATGTGCAACTTAAATAGCAATTTGCGTAGTATTGCTTTCTATTATGTCATCTCGACTGAGTTACAAGTTATAGTTATTCGAGCTATTCTTTATAAGGCTGGTGGATTATCTATTTTGTGCTAATGATGTCACCAGACAGGGACCGATTGGAAAAAACATAATATGAAAATAGCATATTTATCAGTATACTTAATAAGATATTGAAATCCAGGAATTTAACTTGAAAAAGGATTCGACTTTCCTTACTTTTGCATTGAATTTTCCCGAAAGAATCGACGCTAAAGGACGTTTCAGAGACGTTGAATATACATCTCGTATAAGTGAGCGTGCAAGTATATATTTAAAACATATAAAAATCTCATGTACACTCAATCCTAATGTAAACGTAGAGCTTGTGTATAATAGAGGGAGGAGGGTCTGATGGAAACACAGTGAAAGAAAAAGGAAGCTGGAAAGAAAACTGGTTGCGTGGTACCATGGGCCCACGACAATGGCGGCCGGGAATACGTAGGCGCCTTAGGTCCTCTATTCAAGAAAGCCAGAATAGAATTTGAGAAAAGATGCGGGAAGGCTGCTGTGCTTCTAGGCATATAAATTTAGGAACAGAGTGTACATGTCTACCGAAGGACATACAACTGCCAGAGTATTTCCGATAAAACAACAGAACACGATAAGATAGACGTATCGACGCGATAGGCATTTCGGTCCTACGTAAGACCTCGCAAGTGGCGAACTAACGGTAAAATCAGCGAAGAAACTGGCAAACTGAATGCCAACACGAAGCGAAGAATAATACTCATTGCGCCCGAAAGAAAAAGCGTGGCGCTCTTCGTGGATACAATTTCACGCGTGTTCGTGGGTATGCGTGCGTTAGTGGTATATGTGCGTATCCACCTGTTGCCCCCACTTTTCGACTGGAAACACGCACATAGAGGGGCTCGGTCGGACCCTAGCCTGAGGTGACGCTCTCAGAAGGATAATGGGGTGGGAGAAGATCCTCGAGAGGAACTGGCTAGGTAGAGGGAACGCTGGTAATGCTGCTCGTGGATAAGAGGAAGGGATACACCGGGGGCCTTATGGAGAACGAGAGTGGGGACTATGGGCAGAAAAATGAAAGAAAAAGAGAAAAAAGTAGAGAAGAAACTGGAAGTGGGGGAGAAAAAAGTGAGCCGCCCCCAGCAGAGCATGCAGCCTCCGTTGCTCGTCTTGTCCCACGCCCGAACTATAGTACATTCCACTAGAGTTCCCTAGAATTCTAATCTTTATTAGGTTGACGTAACCTTTATTTTATATATTCTATTGGTGAATTTAATATTAATTCCAAAGTGACACGTTTGGCATAAAAATAATATTTTTTTTCGTTGTATATACAAAATTTTGTGTATGCATTAAAAGTATAAATTTCACGTAGAAAATATTATTGCAGCGCGTTGCAGTGATACGAGGAAGGATCGACGATTGCGCGTCTATGATCTCAAGGCCAATAACCTTAGCCTCGGAAATAAGATCTAGGAAGGGCCTTTGTCGCCTTAAGATTTCTTGCGGGTGCAGGGACTGGGCCCTAGGTAGTTACATTGAAGACAGCGTTGGAAGGATGAACTGGCACGACAATGTATTTCATAACTGGTCTCTAAGGTACTGCTTTTCACTGAAAAGACCCAAATTTGCCAGGGCCTACTTCACAAGGAAGAAAGTATGGGGTGAACGTACAAGTAAAGAATAAGTTAATAATCAGTAAATTACAGAAATTCATATAGGATCGAATATAGTCTTTACAGCCATATTATATGAATTTTAGAAAGCCAGTACACTGTTAGCTAACCACGTATAGGGTGTGTCGCTGTCGCGAGATGCGTACGGTAATTCGAGCCCTTTTTCGACATTCCGCTGACCTAATTGGGACCACCGGGGTCGCGAAAGGGCCTCAACAAACAAAATTCAACTGAGGCATAGCACGGCTGCTTCTAATTGGGCCTGATTTACTGCTTTGTTACCTTATCTGTCTGTCCTTCAAAAATTTTCATTTTCCATCGATATTCATCCTTACCAGAATTGTTCATTCACTCTTCGATACATTCAATTTCAATATTCATATCTTCCTCATGCAGTAACACAAATATAACAGAGATTGCGTTTGGTGCCAAATAATCGTATAACGAGTGCACCTACGAAGTACAGTTTAAATACCACGAAAATCCACCTAGACTTTCCCCGTGCAGTTTAATGAAGGCCGACCTTCAATGGAACTCGATCTTACGCCGAGTGCAGCGTACGCGCATCGTGAAATGCATTCGAAGCAGGGGGCTTCTCTCGGTTCTTTCTTGGGGTATATTGGGATGAATTCTCCATCCTCTTGAAAAACATACACCCACAAAACTCCCATAGACATCAACCGACTTCCACACGCAGCCTTCCCGTACGAACACACATGCCCGTCAACAATAAAAATAATCCGTAGAATAGACAGCTAGGATATCCTATGATGGTAGGTGGTGTAGCTAATGTAGAGGGTGTGCAGTGCTTTCTTAATACTTGCGTAGGAATTCTCTGTCCTCCTCCGTAGTGACTATGGTGGGGGCTCATTGGGATAAGGTTAGGCTAGGTTAGGTTAGGTCTCTCTATCCCCACTCAAACCCCCGGTCCTGCACGCCTGCCGTAGGCCCTTGGGCCCGGGGGCCCACACCGTACGAGGAGAGCGAATGGGAGAGAGAATAAAAAAAAAGTGAGGAAAACGAACCGAAAACCCATACCCCAGTCCATGGGGACTCGACGGGACCTCTTCTTATTCGTCTTCTCTCAGTTCCGAACCATCCTTGGAAACTCGCAACACGGTCGCGCGCTACCACACCGTGCTCCCAAATAATATACGTGTCCACTAGACATATGAGAGTTTCTTGTATTGATCTGAGGACAGACTTTGCGTATAGTGCACGCATTTTCATGGGATGGATTTTGATCAATGATAATTAACACATTGCGCTATTTATTATTTATTTGACAAATATGTGGACTTGTAATAATGCCATGATGGGTGTACGACGTCAGGCGATCGGTGGGTGGCCGGTGTATTTTTGAGAAATACAGATTGAGCATTTGGATCTTTGGGAAGATTGTGAAAAGTCACTCGCATGCTTGCCGGCTGAGTGATTAAGATTGAAAGTCACGCTCCTTTACGGTTCAATAAGGTTACGTTGTAGACTGAGATATTATACCACGTGTTATTTCGGGACCAGTGTACTCAACTGAAGGATTATTGACGTTTCTTGGTGACGTTTTATTTTGAAAAGACTGTGAACTTTTTCCACGTTGCGTGAATTTTCGTTTCGGAAGTTTTTGAATTCTTATAACACTTTCACTGGAAACAGTAAAGGATTTCTTTATCACTGGTTAATACACCGTTGGTGAGTATTGTAGTTTTTTATTTTTTTTTTTATTACAAGTTTTAATGTAGTTTTGGAGATGTCATTTTCTATTGAGGAACCTTTAAATTAGACGGTTATTTTTTTTTCTGGTCACAAATGTATGTTTCGACAGTTCTTTAAAAATCGGTGGATGTATTATTATTTTTATTCGCAGTGACTCAAAGTGATGACGTCTTTAAAAAATATTTGTGACGTATTGAAATATTGAAAAACGATGGCTAAACACTTGTCGATGTAGGTGATAAGCGAAAGGGTAGAAATATTAAAAAGAAACATAAAGCTTTCGGGTTATATAAAAAATTAAAATTTTCTAAGTCAATGATGTTAATTAACAGTAAGACCCGATAAAATTTGATTGTTCTTTTTGTTTGGTGCCGATTGCTTCTTTTAGTATCAATCTTGAGAGTGCTCCATGTAGATAAAACAAACGAGGAAATCTCTATTATGAAACATTACTTAAAGCAGAACCTTAGCATAAGAAAAGTCAATGGTGAGATCCAAATAAAATTGGAGGAAGTGTCGAGAAATGTTTGGTGAAAATTTTCCCAGATTTCGAAACATTTTCCAAATGTCGGTCGAACCGTCAGTTTTACCCCAAAAAGCGATTGGAAGGGACGACCCGGGTCACCAGCATGAGATTCGCCACACAGTGACAATAAGGCCCCTGTCATATCCCCCTTCGGGTGTCCATGGGGGATCGTCGGAATAATGCCACATCCTGGGATGGGATTATCTCAGGTCAGGTACCGAGGGCCTGCATCGAATTCGATCCTGTCCCGGTCCCGTGACAATATAAAGCATCCCATAAGAGTTCCAATGGGATTGCGCAAAAATCTTAAGGCCCATTCAGAGTGTGGGAGTGTCAGGAGGAATTATCGCAGGGTTTCTGCGACGCTTTAAAGATTTCGCCGAAGCCTTGGGCGATGCTGTAACAATAATTTGGAGCAGCATGAAAGTTGAAAAAAAATTTGAAAAAAATATTCGCATCAGATGAAATATGAAAGAGCTTTATGTACGTAAGAAAAAGGCTCATCGTACAGATGCACAAATACTAATCGTAAAATCAATTTTATTATTCGAAACGAAATGAAAAAATTAAAACAACATTATCAGTACAGTCATCACTCCCTGCGTTAATTCCGGAACCCATAACGGTATCCCATAATTTATAATATCAGAGTACGATAAGGACTGTCAGTGGTTCGACGATCTGAGGGTATCGAAACATGATAATATCCAACTGTGTATCCCAGCGTACCATTGCGTCCGTTAAAAGTCCGGAAAAGCAGGACGTGTTGCTTATAAAGGGCAAATGAAGAAAAAAAAAAAGATAGAGAAGAAATATAAATGGATGAAAAAAGGTGCAAAGGTGATCTAAACTATGAACTCTGAGGAACCGTTAGATTCGGAAGACACCCCGAATGACTACCAGGAACTAAGGAAGGCTTCCTAGCAATCTAACGTAGACAAAGGCTAGTCCTGGGCATCATGTATATCTCGCCCCTTATCCTGTATTTTTGGGTCCCGGTTCTGGGACACTTCGTCCCATGCCGGGAAGAGTGAAAACCGGTATCCTGCGACAGGACCGTTGCGATAGGATTCAGGATGCTTATCCCGAGGGAATGGAAATGGCGAAGCAAACCGAGATATATATATATATATATATATATATTATACTATATGCAGCCTGGTAACCAGGGTGTGATCGGGCATTGTTACCACTGTGGTGGCAAGAAGACAGGTTTTCCGTTTATGGCCTATGGTAATGGAGGATTCAACAGGGGATAGTAAGGATTCTATGGGACCCCATAAGTGGGTACAACGCACGAGGAATTGCCGGGTAATTTGCATATTTTCGGCCCGCATCCGAGAAGAGGCCCACCACGTCACACCATAGCACAGCACAAGGGTCCCACGTGGGAATGTCCTTTTGGTCCTTGCTGGAATCCGTGACGGGAATCCCGAGCTCCCAACGGCTTTTAAAACACACGCACACGTACGCTCCACGCCATGACGTATGTGTATAGCAACAACAAAAAAATTCTTCTAAAGTACATTATTCTATGGGAAAGTCCTAATGACTGGTAATTCTGTAAAAGATTGAACTCATGTTTGGTACCGTTATAGATAACAATACAATATTCAAAATCTCAGGGTTGTTTACGCGCAATAAATGAACCCATTTAGATTTTGAAAAAAGAATGAACGGTACATACGTGTCCTTCCGATATCCTTTTTTTCCTCGAGCTGTCAACTATTTTTCATAGGCATTCTCGTGAGGTCTATAGGGTTAGCCTATAGATTCCGAAGAGCACGTGGCCCTTGGAAGAGGACCCAAAGAGGACTGAAAGTTGCGGGGGACCCAAAACATACCGTAAACGGAACAATGACTGTTTTGGTTGGCGGATACCTTTACCGCGGCCATGGCAATGACTGCCAGGCTTATATAAACGGATAGACAAACTAACGCCGAGAATTCGTAGACAGTGAAGATTTTAGGCATTCGAAAAGTCTTTTGTGAACAGAACTGTATAAGATATTCCAGGTCGTATAAGTAGCTGCAACTTTGGGTCAGACGCTATTCTATGTGAATGCCCACAACAATAGAGCCACCATAAGCAATTAGCAACAATACCAACGACCTTCCAAAATGTTACTGCACCTCCAGAACCAGTACTATTAGCCTAATGCTACGAAGCTACTGTACAACTTTTTTTTTTATTTTCCAATTCACGTCTTATGGTGCGATACCGCCATTCTTCCGGTTGTGTTTCATGAGCTTTTAGAGGAAGTCTTCGAGTAATCCAGTCCTCCTATGGGGTACGGTAAAAGGACAGGAGTATGTCCTTCCTGTGTGGTCCTGACAAGGTCCTGGCTCTTATACACGACGAGGTGTCGCATTGTGTGTGGTATACCATGGTGTCTCGCGAGTTTCTACGGGCCCGTAAAAACCACCATAAGGCTGGTCCTTTTAATGGGACTATAGTCAATGGGGCCCCCCTGCCTTTTTCTTCACCATTCTCGAGACCAAACACCTCGTGTTCTTGGGACCCCCAACAGAGATACTGGCTAACATTGTAGCCAATCTTGCAAAACTATACAATACCCCATAGTGATATTTTGCCAATGATCTTTTTTTTTCCCTTTCACTTCTATCTTGTGATTCCCTTAGAATTTTCGTGGTGTCGCCAGACAAGTATTGTTACACCTGTCCATTCTTGGGTTTTCATAAAGCGCTGAGTTTTCTTCACAAAGAATTTATTTACGTGAAAAATTATATTTTTACAAATATATTCATGGTGACATGGAACGTCATGTGTTGAGAACTATGGGAATGAAGCTGTAGTGACGAAATTGAAAATTAGGTAAATTGGTCCATAAGTGCAATAAGGATATCGACGAAAAAAATAAAAAAAAAAAGAAAACACTATAGCTCCCTTATTCTTGTGGGCAACAACGTGGGAGGTCTTGGCCACATTTCTACCACCATGAAACTTCGAATCATTTGTCAATAGTAGACCCAGTTTAACGATTCGTCGCGGCGTCACGAGTTCCATGGGATTTCCACGGCTTCGTGCCACACCATTGCTACACCATCGTATACCATGTAACCATGGATACCTTCCATTCTGCTGATTTCTGGGCAGTTCTATTCATACCAGGACGAACCTGCCCTGATCCTGTGAAAGACTGAAGGACTTCTACGCGAACGGATGGCAATGGTCACAAGATATTTTTTTTCTATTTTTTATCTTCCTCCCTCGTTTCTAACTTTTTCCATCGTCCTTTTCTTCGTCCCTTGTACGATGCACGCAAGCGAGGTGTGAAATTCGTGATTAATTATCGGCCGCTCGTGGGCGGGTTAAGGACGAAGATTAGGATCGTCCTATAAGCATCCAGCCGACCACCAAGTAGGACGGATTGGTGTAAAAGGTCATAAAAATAGAATGTAGTATAGGAGTCTAAACGGCAGAAAAAAAATAATCTAAAATTTTCTTGTACGATAAAAAGTCTCCACCTCGCTTAATTTACAAATTAATTTCGATTTGGCAATTTTATTGATTACTTAAATTATCCCTCGTTGAACTTAAACTTGCCTTTTACCTTGTTCAGAAACGTTTACTCGTCCCTTCGAGGGCACACGAATTTTCTTCAAAGAATTTGCCATGTCTCAGCCGAGTAAACACTGCGGAAATCTATGGGAAGTCGGAGCAGTTCGCAAATATTTTACGTCCACGGTTCAACGAATTCGAGAAAATATTAACATTTCCAATTCTTGCATTCTTGCAGACAGCCAATGTTATTTTCATTGGCAGTAACCGCGACGCCCTTGTTAGGCTCTCCGATGCACGTGGAAGCACGAAGCAGGATATCTCACTGTGCACCACGGGTACGTCCTGGCGCCAGTCAGGACTCCTATTAAAACTAATTCCCAAAAGGAAGAAATTATGGAAATCATGGCCTGGATAGGAACGTGACGCCCACCATCAGCATTTCACTGCAACGCATCGTACTAGCTAGCATACACACGACGGGTTTCAAGGTTTTGTTTCTGTCGAAATTACAGGTCTACCTTCATTGGCTCGGCAGTAAAGAACTAGAAAAAGGGATCCGCGTGCCTTTGGTGAGGAGGAAAAAGAAAAAAAAAAATACAACCAGGAATACATTACGCTTCGCTTTCGAACAACACGAAAAAGAAGGGAAAAAAATTAAATTCAACAAACACACGTTAGTCTACTACGTCATCATGCGTGTAAGCACTGACACACGTCCATGCATAGGTACCAAGAGAGTTTAAAGATTCTAGTGATTGGCCCTTGATCGTATTCTAGCTTCTATCTTCTAAGAGTCTCCAGTTCGTGTGTACCTCTAGTAGTTATAAGAGGTAAGTGGGATATGGGGAGAACGAAAGGATACAAAAAGGAAAAAGGAAGCAGGGAGAGGGATAGAAAAAAAGAAAGAAATAAAGAGAGAGAGAGGCCGGTTTCTTTCTCATCATCAGTAGCAAGAGGAGCATCGCGGTAAGGACCCCTGCCGTGCTCTCCTGCTGCGACCGGTAGCCATCCTCTGTCCCGTTTGTAATACGCATCGCACACGCACGCGCATTAGAATACTGATAGGAATTCGAGAGTGTATTATGTCGTAAAAAAGACAGGGACGTATCCCACATTGCGTTACTAATGAAATTTAACACATGGCATATTATTCGAACCATTTGATTACGATGATGATATCACGAAGCATTTAAGAGTACGTATCTTTGCATTTTTATTTTTTTGTCCATCTCTTCTCGTTAGTTCAGAATGATCTTAATAGGCAATCCTTACGAGTATTTTGTGAGTTCAAATACTATGTATTTATATACACTCGTGCACGTAAGTAGAAGCGAAAGGAAGAAAAAAAATCCACGAGTCCTCCCACCTCCCCCCTCCCCACCCCCACCCCCACGATTTGTCCCCAACAGAGCAACGAAAATACCAAATCATCCCGCAGCGCAAGACTCTTTACCTCCACCTAACAACACTAACCCTTTCCCGCGCTTCCTGTATCGGTGTGTACGTATATACGCCCCTGTGCGCTTTTCACGTAGGATATTTATAATGAGAAACCACACGCAAAGTAACGCTATTCTCTGCCAAGTCGTAAAGTATAATATGCAGTAGGGTTGGCGACCTCTAATTTTTTGAGAATATACAGTTTATCAAAAATTTATGAAAAATACGATTTTTCGAATAAGGGTTAAAATTACGCCTTTATATCCCTGCGTATAAGAAAAAGTAGGAGGAATCCATGTGAAGCTAGAATAATGAAAAATAATAATAACAAACACGTTGTACATTTTTCCATCGCCCTTTTCTTCATCCCTTCTTTCTAGCATCAGGAAAAAAAAATCGTCATGGTAAAAATCCCGCTATCGCGCCTCGATCACAATCTGAGAACTCGGCGAGGTTATATTCACGGTTTTTGAAGGGTCCCTTCGTGGGTAGACAGATAGGACGGGGTCTGGGGTGGGTTTATGTGAGTCTAAAGGCAACCCTGGTACATAGAAGGAGTAGGAAGAACTGGGGCCGCCCTATACCTGTTCGCTTTCTCGGCGAGATCAAAAGGTAGCCGACACCGGCGGCCACTGTCCATGGGGTGTCACGTTGAAAATCACAGTGAGCAGGAGGAAATATTCAAGAGGTCTAATATTCACCTCGCTCTCAGATCTTTGGCTCCTTGATGTCCTCCCTCTCTCGTCTCATCCCTCAGGAGGTTCAACCTTCCACTGCCCTCTTTGAACGTACCGACCTACTGTCTTATCCTGTTTAAGTTGTCCAATATCATCGCGCTAGAGTCTGATCTCTATACTCCTTCGGTCCGATGACTTAACCTGCAACGCTTCAACTGTAATACAGTAAGGGCACTTGTATTGAGTAATACGCTTAAAAATACTTTGGCGTTATTCGATACTGAGGAGTAAGCAAGAATAGTATATCTTTCACTTAAATCACTTTACGCACTCTCCACAGGCTTCGAAAATTAAATTTTTCCAAGCAATGCTACAAAAATAATATTAGCACAGCTCGAATGATTTGCTCAACTGGAATTTTTGGACTATGAACATGTATGTACTGTGCTGCATGTACAATTGGTTGTCTGCAACCAGCTGAAAATGCGTATAAACTCACGAGGATATCTTGAAACAAAAAGGAAATGTCGTTAAGGTAAAAAAAAATAATAATCGTTTAGCTGAACAATATCACGAATAAAATTCAGAATTATCGTAATCTGTCGGTATCGAAATTAAAAATCGAGTGCTAAGATAGGAGTCTGGATAAAAGATGCGAACGAGATTGAAAATTATTCGAAGAAACGTAATCATTATTAAATTCGTATTCACTATGTTATCAAAGTTCGTGGTATTCGCAGCGACCCCTTGCCCTCCCCCCCCCCCATATAACAATCGTTATCAAATGGAGGTCCCTCTGATAACGAGTAATCCCTGCGCGTATAGTTTTTCTCGCACACCCATGTCTCGCACGTGTCTCTTGTCATTCTTATTTATTAACGTACATACGCCATACTCTGCTGCCTGTTAAGAACAGCGCGAGCGATAACGAAAAGATGGGCTGAATGAGAAAGACGAAATAGAAATTCAGAATAACCTTGAACGAAGCGCGTGAGATATGCAAAATAATGAAAAGAGGGAAAAAAAGGTTCCTCCCCCGCAAGGAATGTGTTATTGCCGGGCGTCTTATGCGACTTCGATGTTTGCGGAGTAAATAAAAAACCAAAGTCTCTATTTTTTCGACAAAATAAGTTTTCCGCTGCATGCCACGTCACGACACAGCAGTGATCGTAACGAAAGTTAAAACGTGTTGTACGTCAGAGCTTCATTTTTTAAATTTAATTTTTTTTAATTGTGCGCTCCTGACGTTGACATATTCGAGTGCATTGTACACCAATACATTCTAAGGAATATTGTTTATAACAATAGTAACATTATTTACACATTGGCGGGTATCATATTCTAGGCATGATAACGATACAGTACCACGTGTACGTGAAAAATTGTGATTGCAAAAAGAAGCTATTAAAAAACGTGGAAAATAGAATATTCAGGCCAATAATAAGCATTATCATGAAATTCTTTGAAATTAATTATCAAAGTCCTTACGTTGATTAAGCAAATAATTTATATTTATAGAGAAAAAAAAATTCGGTGACCATTGCGATAGGGCAAACGCATTTAATTCCAGGATTATATTTCTTCAAGGTTTTTCTTACCTAATCGGTTTGCTAGCTGAGATGCTCTTAATATCTCGCAAGCAACCAATGACGTAAAGTCGCGACCCCGCGGAGTCTAATGACACTAATGCTCATGGCAATCACCACACGCGTATCGCGTCGTGACCTTCCGAGGGGAACCTCCTACTACCACAAAGCCTCCGTTATGTTCAACAATTTTTTGGAATGTGTACTGTGAAAATTGTTAAGAAACACGTTCGCTGATTTCTGCTAAAATCAAATGTCTACAATACTGTCGTTACCACTAGGTATTTGCACGTGAACAGAACGTGATTGGTTCTAATAGCCACAGCCAATACGAAAATCCCGTGAGCGTGTGCGACCTCAAAATAATATGTAGGCATATTTTATTACTTGAAATAAAATGCATTTTTTATAATACAATGGGTTCATAGAATATTAAGTTCATTTTAGAAACCTTAAATACATTTTACTTGTAACTTAATCGCTTGTATGATAATTAAGTAGTGTTTTGATCATTATCAAATTTAGTTTTATATAAACGTGAAGGTGGGATTAGAAGCTTAGAGTCTAAATTTTATGTACGATGTTAATTCTATAAGTCGGAAAGATAAGGCATCTATTCTAGCAAAGCAGACAAATATAGAATATCAACAAATAAACCAAAAGAAAGAAAGAAGCTACGTGATGACTAGTTACAAAAATCTACGAATAACTAGTATACCTGTCCATTTAGAAATTCAGAAAAATCGTTTTTTTTCCTTATAAAATATCCTTGTCGTTGCAAGAATACAGACGTGAGTGTGATTTCAATAAACTAAGTAAACGTAGCAGTTGAGAATTTTTTAATATATTTACATCTGCTACGTTAACTAATGGAAAATAACGGGCCCTGAGGAAGAAGGGAGGAAGGTACTCGATCAACGCGAACTAATGAATGATGAGTGATAAAAATAATTTTTCGACCACCCACGATGTTCCGCAAAATTCCTACATAGGTTATAATCTATATTTTTTATGAGAAACATTAAAAAAAAAAAGATGAGAATTCTATCGAATCGTATTGGTAACGAAATTCGCTACGGCAGATAAAACGTATTCTCTTCTCCTCGATTAGCATTGAGGACTTTGTACGACTTATACCATTGGTTGTACATCTTTACTCTCTTGGCCAATCACCAATAGTCGTTCACTTTCTCGAGGTGGCATTTGTCGTTTTTAAGGGGGCCCGCCACAATATCGCTAGGGGGTAACCAGACATATCTGGTTATCGCTGGATTTCCCTTGACAGATAAGACGACCTGTAGACTTGAAGAAATGATTGGATATCTTAAGATGTATGTACAGGATGGTACAAAATAGAGCATCCGTGTTAGGACAAGATAATAAGATTTAGAAAATATATAACAAATACAAATACCTTTAACAAATACCTTTGTAGAGTACAGTAGCGTAATCTGCTGGGAAATAGGTCGAACCTTAATCCCTACAACTCGGTTAGATCTCATCTCTTTTTGACCGATCAGGCATAAAATGTTAGACGTTCTATCAATTTGGCATCAACCTCTATTCACAGTCCGTACGATGACGCCACTTGCGTGTCTGTATGATGTTAAAATAAAAATGATCTGCATTTGTGTGGGTGTGTCGATGTAGATTAGAATATCAAACAGTGGAAGTGGTCATGATGCAAACACTAGGATAGTGTGGTGGGATCCAACCGAAGACAGGAATCCATATAAAAGGGGCGTCGATCATCAGCAATGTTAGTTTGACACTCATACCAGCAAGAAGAGTACCGTAGATAACACAATCACCAACTTACCAGCTTCAACTTTTACGAAACTAGAAATTGTTACCAGTCGGCTTTGGAATAGTTCCTCGAGCAGGGAGACGCAGAAGCGCTGCATACTTTCTTGCGAAAGCTGCAAGCTATAGCGGTTGCCATTATCGTTGACAGTAAAAAAAGCTTTTAGAAGAAAAATAGGACGAACAATTTTTGAGAAAATAAAGCTATTGTCTGCAAGAAACGTACTTTGAATGTAGCACGTGATCGCGGTGTGTCAAGCGTCCAGCAGCCATTTCGTGTCTGACGAGCGGACACTTACAAGTGGTGAATTAGTGAAAAAGTGACATACTTACTAAACTTGAAGTAGTTTACTTAAAAAATAAAATTTTCTCATTAAACAAAGGAAAGTACTCTTCAGCGTAAGCGACGTACAACCGCAACGTAACCAACGTCACGGAAAGTTTCAAGTAGTTGGCGTGACGTCATCTAAGAAAATTACATCAATGTCTACCAACGGGGAAGCGTTTTCCTAGCATTAGGAATATAAATCATCAGTTATAATAAATTGCAGTTGTGTTTACTCTATACTAAAGTGTAGTATCTCCACCACAGCGCGCGTACAGTATTTCCGTATCGATCATCGTGATTGATCGTTGATCGTCGCGGCTGTGCGAAGCTTTAGTTAACATTATATCCGAGTGGGGCAGCACCGTCTTCCGTAAAGGGAGTATAGCCTATAATACGACAGCGCGCAAGAAAGACTACCCGTTTAAAACAATTGGGAACACGTATTATGAATTGTTTGACTCGTACCAGCCTAGTGATGTTTTCCATAGAATACAGCAAGCAATTCTTGAGCTACCGTATACTCAAGTCCAACCGGTTCAAGTACATCTGACGATACGGACTCGGACTAAGTGTTAAATAAGTACGCAAAGTGTGTCAGCCGGATAGGCTTCAGTTGCAGTGTGCTCTGAAATTATCATTCAACGTTCAATCAACGATTCAATCATTTAAGCAATCAAGCTGGAGTGTTCTGTATTATAACTGAACGATTGAAACGTACGCGGCAAGGCCTGGAACGTCTTGCTGTGGTCAAATTGAGCGTTGGAAGTAGCCAGCACAATTAACGCTATTTGATCGCTAAAAAATCCAACCCCGAAAGTCGTTAGTTAGACGAAGATTTCGGGGGCGATGTGCCCTAGCAACATCCGTCGCGATCATTGCTAAACTTCGGACTGACTCCATCATGCATACTGCAAACTTCTAAAGAAAATACTAGAAGCGTACTTATATAGAAATATATAAAGCGACGAATGAAGGCGTAATATCAATTTGTTTTTTTTTTAATTCTCAATAATGCTTTTATATGAAATATTCATGAAACGTTCCTAAAAAAGAAGGCTTTCGTTTTCTATCAGCCGATTTTTCGACTGCGGTTCCATACTCTCCTTCATATCATAGAAAGATCCCACGACTATAATTTCTTAAATAAAAATACCAGACATATTCAGTTTAAATTCCTATTGATGTAAAAAAAAATCCGTTATAAGGTATTCAACGTAAATTTCATCTAATTGCAAATCGATATAATCAAATTATAAGATAAGTGTCGTCGAAAAAGATTTCCAATATCAAACACCAACGCGAGATTAGATATATAATACATAAATCTGCAATTTTTGGCCATCGTTTGATAAATTTCGAAAAAAAAGTTTGTCCATCAAACGCACGAAAATGATTGTTTATGTTCCGGGCAGAATGCCAACCCACGTTGGTCCGTACGGTGCGGCACGTTATCCCGGCACCTTGCTGGGAACGGTACCGGGTTATTACAGCCCGGTTTCCGGTTACTCGACAAATCCAAATTCCACCTACTACACGAGCGGTGTACAACAACCGCCGGCCCTGGAGCTTCCGGTGTGGCCTCGCAGAATGCCAGCCGAAGAAGAGCTTGGAACTTCCCCTGGTGGTGCACTAATGACCCTAGGGAATTCCCCTGCAGGTCTAGGTACCGGTGGACCACCGAGTCCAGCTCACAGCGACTCTGATGCATCAAGTTCCAGTCTCGAATTAGGATCGGTTAGACGAGGTGAAAATGCTCAACTAAAATGCAGGTGAGTTATAACTTTATTGCACATATAAATAGAAATTATATAAAGAAAGATCTAGGGTTGTTTAGTTATATGAAATACCAACGGTCTCTTCTGTCGTTGCATTTATTAGCCGACAATTTAGTACCAACTTCTTGCCAACCTGCGCCTGTAAGTAAACAAATATTTTTATCGTGACGTTCAACAGACTCGAGAAAAAATTCAGGATGTCTCTCAGTATTAATTTACCGATATACACATCGCATGGTTTATGCACGTTGCACCGGTTTAAACCGGTTAGCCATGCTATCTTATGTTTTCATTACAAATACTGATACATATTTATCTCAACGTTCTCCATAAGTACAATATACTGGCAAGTAACTGAGTAGAAAATATTTATATCTAAATAAAAAAAAAATTTACGAGCAATTCTTATCAATTTGAAGAATAGCCTTCGATCCTACACATGAGATATTTTGCACAATCAATATCTTACACTGAAATATTAAACACGCAAAATTTCCGCACCAAAATATTCTACACGTCATATTTTACAATACACGATACACGGTGTGCCCTGGATACAATTTATTCTGTACATATTCTACACTTAAGTCTGCTACACCAAGAATAGTCTATACCAAAGAAAAAGTGTGAATGGAAAGCTAAGCACTAACAAGTGTAATATTCGGATAACGAATTATTTCATGCAAAGAACTGTGCACTATTTTATTTTTATCGACCTGAAGATTGTATATAGAAAATTGTGCATCACGGTTTAATAATCCTGCGTGACCGATTAATAGCTGTGCACAGAAAATCTTTACACGAAAAAATGTACATAAATATTTTTTAAAAACATTTATACGGATGTTCGAATCAATTTTAACCATTACATGATTAAAATTCTAATATAATCTAATCATTCACAAACCTATCATAGCAATACGTTCTTTTGACGGACTCGCTCGGCGGCGCTATTTTTATAACTAAAACACTATTAGACACAGTAATAATACAGACGAATATATGTTATGGGGAAATTTTGCGGGTTTATTATTTTAGTGTAAAATATAGCATGTATAGGATCGAACCGTGTAAGATCACGCTCTCTCCGGTTTTTTGTTACCACCGCCATCCATTGTCTACATACGTCAATACAATCAGCGCCTCTAACGCACAATCAACAATGTGGTAGTCATCGACATTAATATCCGTATCGAATAATACGACGCAACTGAGAGATAGGCGTGGTAGACTTGTCGGATTTTATATATCAGATGCACGCAGTAGCCTCATGCTAGGTGAATACGTCTGGTGAACATGTTATCAGTTGTACGTAGAATTGAAGTCTTTGGAAAGAGTAGTAAGATGGCTGACACGAAGACAGCGTGACCCAAAACTGATATCATCAATATATGCAAAGTTGCCAACGAACCAATTGTGATTTATCATTTCACATTACACATACATTTTAGAAATTCCATTTCTCCTTGAAAAATTGAAATATCACAGATTTTTATATGACAAATTTTTTCAATTTTTTTTTTACGTCAATAAAGTATCGTACAGCTACTGGATGGGGGAAAAAGTACTTCAGAGTAAAAGCTGTGCGAGTTTCGCATTTTTATCCTAATCTATCAGAATGATTCGAGGTCAAAGGTCGATAATCAGTCTTTTTCGGGGTCAACGTTTCTTTTTCCTTTTCTTCTATTACTATTCAGCATTCCGAAGACACTTCAAGCATACGTCATACCTATACTCTTAATATATTTTAAATTTTGCTTGCTTTTATTTTTGCCAACTATAACAATTTTTCATTAGTTTGTTATCAGCGGGAGTCTGTTTATCCTTGAATCATCATTCTACTCTTCTTTCTCTTTATTGAAAAGTTGAGTTTGGTCAGTTGACCAATTACTGCCGGGTTTCACCTTAATCTTTGATTCTGTAGACTTTTGCGCGCATGCCAAATTACCGAGGTCGCCACAAGCTGGCGCTGCCTTCGCCGTAGATAATTGAAATTCTACTTGAACAGAATGGGACACTGCATGCCAATGCCAGATGAACTAGAGTCAAACGGCACAATTGTAAAATGGAGAGAATTAACATCAATTACTTAGTACAATTTCTTATGGCCAGTGACGCAAATCCCGATGATCTTTGATAATTTATTAGGAACATCTTGAAAAACTGGCCGTTGGATTTTAAGACCGCTAATAAGAAGTATCGAAGACTCGCCAAATCGTTTACTGCCTTTGTGTAAATATTAATTAATTCAATATTCAACGAATTTGCGACTTGAATGTTTATAATTATTATTATTATTATCAGTATCACTGCTAGACTTTGACAGTGTAATCAATGTGTCAGGTGAGATTATTGGCAATTAATACTTGTTTTTTTCAATGAAATATGAACGTCTTAATTGACGGTTTGTATTTTCAAGTGAAAAAATGTGATAGTCACGGAAATTGTTAATGACGCACCTTGTGCTTTTCGTATCGCTCTTTTTCGTTTGTTTTATCGTTTACCTACAAATGAGAAAGGATAACACAGCGAGGACTTGTATGTACGTGCGCAAATTAGTTGCATACGCACGTTGATAAGAGGCAAGCAAACACAGCCGCCGGTGGCAAGATACTCACAGGAACGAGTTTGAAATATCATGTAAGCTCGTGTTTGCACTCAACCTATGTGTGCGAATCTTTTCAAGAGAGAAGAATGCAACAAAAACTAACGCGAAGACTGCCGTCCAGTAGTTTTTAGAAATATAAAAAATATTTACCATTTTCGTTCGATTCGTTATGGCTTGTACAATATGGACTTTGCGCGATACCATTAACATCACGTCGTGTCTTGTCAATGTGTCTCATCAAAATTAATGAAGTAAGCACGATATGGAATGCCAATTAGTGTCACTAATTATAGCACTTGAATCATTCTTCATTTTTATTTTTCAATAGATTTTTCATTAGTTAGTCATATTGTCAATATTATTTATTTTATTTAGCATTTTATGAGCTCCTGTGGCTGCATTCTGTAATTCCTTTATACTTTCAGATGGACTAACTGTGGGCGATGGTTTACATCTTTGGAACAGCTTGCGGGTCACGTGGCAAGGTTACACGCTGCACCTGGTCCTCGAGGACTTTTTTATTGTGGATGGGAAGGATGCGCGCGCGGAGAACGCGGTTTCAACGCTAGGTGAGCTCTCTGATCATTATGAAATAAAATAATGTAACTTGGCTGCAGATAAATTTATATTTGCAGAGCAGTCGAAGCTGCGAGCAAAATAAAAGCTCCCTCGACCATTTTTCTTTATATTTATTTTTTTCCACTTTTGTTCAGGTACAAAATGCTGGTTCACGTTCGCACGCATACCAACGAGAAGCCCCACCACTGCTTCCAATGTGACAAGAGTTTTAGCCGTGCTGAAAACCTGAAAATCCACGCCAGGTCTCACACCGGAGAACGGCCTTACGTATGTCCTGTCGAAGGATGTAACAAGGCTTATTCAAATTCATCAGACAGATTTAAACACACGAGAACCCACGCAGTGGACAAACCGTATTGCTGCAAAGTACCGGGATGCCCAAAACGTTATACGGATCCATCGTCCTTAAGAAAGCATGTTAAAACTTACCGACACTACGTCAACAACAACAACGACAAACTCCAAGAGAAGAGTTACGAGGAAACTACTGTTCAAGAAAAAGTACATTTCGAAACGCCGGAAAAACAAAGTGTACACTCAGAGTCCGATAAGAAAGACTCTAGTATAGAAAGTAGTTCCGGTTCGAGTCCAAAGGCCAGTAACAGTTTTGAGGAACAACGAAAGTTCGTAGAATGGAACAACATGTATAACCTCAAAGAGACTCCGGAACTTCTAACACCTCCAAAGTATGAACCCCAAGAGGTGAAGATTTATCCAAGGATTTACGATGAGAGTTATATTATTCGTGAGAGGATTCAATCAACCCCCAGTTATGTACAAATTGTGAGTCAGGAGCCACCATCGCCAAGAACAACTCCTCGTATGCAATCGACACCAATAAAGATGGAGGAACATCCGGATCCAGTGATTAAGACGACGAGCACAGCCACTGTGGATTATCGAAATATTGATTCGATAGTCAATGGAACACCTTGTAAAAAGGATAACCCCGATCCAGTGAGACATTCTGTTATTAAACGAGCTGATAATTTGAAGATGGAGGTGGAGCCACCTAGAGAGGAGACCAAAGAGTCTGTGGAGTGTTGTTGCAGACACAAATGTTGTGCCCACAGCAACGATAATATTCTAGAAAAAACAAAGATACTTTCGGACCTCATACTCAAGGCGCAAAATCCACTATTTCGACATCTACTTGGTTCGGTAGATTTGCAATATGGATTACAAAATATGTGGAGTAACATGGCGGACAATGCCAACACCTGCGGACAGGATCTTCGAGTCAAGAGTAATGATGGTGTCACTGATATGGAGCAGGAACTTCCTCTGGACCTGACAATTAACAAATGATCCACAGACCAAATATTATTCTTATTCATAACGAGGTTTTCTTTCATGCTCCGGGGTCTAGCGGGTCTATATCTTGGTTCGGCATCCAAGTCTTTTGACACAGTCAGGCGAGTTATTAGCTCAGTTTTCGTTACGGCTGATGTATTCGAATTTTCGAAATAATCAACTTAATTCCATTGCAAGTAATACTTTGTTACAGAAAAAATCGATGTAAATGAGATTGTACCTAACTCGCTTGATTTTGTGCGTAAGATGAGAATCCGTTTCAAACGTTCTGATGAGATTGTAAAGCCAAAAAATATATATATCTATATATATATATTGCATTTTTTAAATCGTTTCCATACAATCGATCAGAACCATTTTGGTAATCAAATACGATTTGCTCAATGTTAAGCCGTAGATTGTACTTGCCTTATGCTCTGTTTTTCAGTTCGAATATTTGACGGGTGCCACGAGAGCCGTGTAATTAAAACAAAATTTCATTCGAAATGACATGATTCTCGAGATTTCAAGAAGCTTTTTAATAATTTTACAGTACAACGCTTTACCATGTATGAATTGTTACATGAATCTTCGGTGTGCTGTGGTTAATATGTATATGTACTACTCGGGAATTGAGAATCTTGTTGAAGCATGAGAATCATGTCAGTTTCGGTTATGAAAATATGATGGCCTTTATAAAATAGATTGAGACAGCGATAGATATTATATCCGGTGGTAATGGCCTTGGGCTCCGTAGCTACGGTCGTACGCATGTAAATAATATATTTGAAGAGGAAAAAAAAATGGAAAAACGGATTTGTTTCCACGAGAAATTTTCGAATTTATCTTTACGAAAATTTAAGAATGTTCATGTGTTCCATTCGAATTTGTTCGCAAAGCCTGCACTGAAATATCCTCTTATTTGCATTTTGCAAGATAACGTTATTTGCGTTCGTAAAAAAAATGTTCTTCCGAATATAATTTATTGGCGTCAAATCTAAAAGTCAAGGCTTTACCAACAAAGTCGAGTAAAGCATCTGCAATCACTGATTGTGCGCGTTTTCTGTTGCGTAAAAGAGGAACTAAAAAAGATACGACCAGACCAAAAAAAAAAGGAAAAAGGCCTTACTAAAAAGGCTGATAAAAAACATGAATAAATCGACGAAAAGAAATGTATAATGACGTGAAGCTATCCAATAAAGTATATTATTTATATGAAAAGAAATATTTACTTCATTAATTTATAATTAATGCTAATAATCTTGAATGGCTGCACCCCTAGTTATGGCTTGTGTGCGCTTTACATAAAAGAGTGTCATTGTTATTTTATGTTTTTCATACGTTTCAACTTTAACCCTAGCAGATCTTAGCTATTTTTAGTGCCTTAGACTGTCACGCATGGTCTGCGAGACCGAAGATTTTCATTCCTCTAAAACTTCTTAACGCGATAACCGAATATCAAAAATGATTTACTTAAAAATTATAACACCTAAAAATAAACGAGGTATGGAAAATCTATGAGTATGCAGTGTTTCGTGGGAAAAATTCACAATTTTTTATTAGAAAAATTTAAAAAAATTGACTTTTAACTTTTCAAGAGGTCAGTTGGGACCACTGAAAAATAATATACCGGTCTTATTCGTTGAAAAAAGTTGAATTTCTTAATGAAACGAATTTGAGCAATTTCGGAAAAACATGACTTTTTCAGTATGCGAAAAATAACGGAAATCAGTATGTAACTTCACTATAATTAAATATTATTTAGGTGTGTATAGTGAAATAGAAGCGTCAAAATCTCAGGAACATTAAACAATTTAATTAACTTCGTACACCAATTTGTTAAATAAATATTTGATAAATAATGGAAAATATCGCAAAAAAGAATAGCAGAGCATGGGATAGTGAAATAATCCGTAAATATTCTGCTGCATAATATTTATTATATAACAAATATATTTCGAAGCGTTGAAAAATATAAAAATAAAAAAGCATATATTCAGCTATTTAGCCGGAGCGCAGACCCAGCACAATTTAGATGTGTGTTCGGAGCACATTGACTTCTTCCTGCACCGCCAAACACTGGGTATCGCGTCTTACGGCTGAAATGCGATGGACACATTACACCATTTTATTCTGCTTGAGCTTGTTTGACGCTTGTAAGTTGCGCGGATTTTCTTCTGGCCATCCGGTAATGCCCTCGCATCACAATGCTGCTGAAACAAAGCGCGATTGATATTTTCCACCGTTCTCGAACGAAGCTCCATGATATACTTGAAAAAAACTTACAGAAATGAAATATTCATTATAAGAAATAATTTCTTGTACTATTATTTTTCCATTCATATTTTTGGGTTTTAATTCTAATTTTGTTTAATAGTTTATTATTGTTCTTTTAGAGGTAATAGCAATTGATGAAAAAACAGGTACTAACGAATTCAAACAAAATTGACGGCTCCATCACACTATAGACCCATATTCCGCAATCTGATTGGTAATGTTTACAACTCGACTGTTATTGGGAAATTGATCTTATTGTGTTACATTGTTAAGGGACCGTCTAAAGTTTTTTTTTTTCCCTCGTGTTTAGAAGTGCCTTACTATACTGGCATAGAAAGAAAGGACCTTCGAAATTTACACAGCTACGGTATGATGGGCTAAGGTTAAATTAAAGAGTCAAAGTTTTAAGAATTTTGAAAACTTTCTTTCTTGACAATGAAAAGAATTATGATACAAAATAAAGCACAGAATATTTCTGAAGCCAATTACATAATAACGCAACTGTAATTCTTAGGAGTCCGGCTATGACTACAGTGCCCTCCAAAAGTTAGTTGAAATTGTCATGTGAAAAATTCAAAGACCACGTAAAATAAATTTCTCAGAACTTTTTTTAAAACGGAATAGACCGCGGTGAGTTGAAATGAAAACAATGTTGCTACTTTCGAATAAACAAATACTATTGAAGGCAGTTCTATTTAAAATATATGACAGCTCATTTCAACTAACTTTTGGAGGGCACTGTATAATTAGTCTGAAGTTGTTTTTTCGGCAGATAACAGTTAATTAAAACGAGAAGACTAGATGCCCCTCGCAGAGTATATTTATAAATACAAGTATCTCAATCTTATTTTTGAATATTGCTATGCAAACAACAATGCATTTTATATATTTTGTTGAACTTAAAATTGCTTTTCAGATATTTTATGTGTGCGCACGAAAATTGAGTGATGTCGTCAGAAGCAGGGAATCCTTATAATTATTGTTCTCCTTATAATTTCCTATTATATTATTAAATATTGACTCAACCAGTTTCCGAAAATGTTAAAGAGGGGTCGACATTACGTCAACATCATTTTTATAGAATTTTCTTCAAATGCACTTAAACGAAGATGATCCCCCAGATTCCCTACCGTATAAAGGAGGATGACTGTACTAAATTTTGACGAATTAATGAAAACCAAAGATCAAAAAGGATTATAAAGCTTCCTTCACTTCTAATATTTCGTGAACATGCGCAAAAATAGGAATGACAAAACAGCAGCCCTAAACATTGAATCAAGCCGAATACTCGCTAAGATTTTAAATAATAACCGATGAAAAATAAGAATAACTACTTGTATCAAATATTTAGGATAAATTTCCATAGAGAATAGCCACTGACGAAAATCATTCAAACATGACGGTTTAAACATTTATTCCAATTATTGTTTCCACAGGAAACAAACTTTACTTCAGGATATACTGTGTCCCTCCAAGAGTTCCTCCATCCCGTCTTTGATTATTTTCAAATTCTCCAAATCTGTATTTATCGTTGATATGAGTTGCATCATTCCTTGTTGCTCCATGTTAAGATACTGCAAAAATTGAAAAATAACGTTTTTTAAAGTAAAATACATGGCCGTGTAGAAGTAATTGAAATAATGTCTACTCACAGTTTTGATGTCATCCTGAGCTATAGGATCCATAGTGTATCGCTCGTAGTTCTGTGAGTCTATGTGCCTGCGCATTCTTAACTGTGATAGCATTTCGCTAATTCTCCCTTTAAATTGAGTCGGTGCGCTAATTTGTGAGTGCATCGCTTCGAATCTTTTCGTCAAGGCTTCCTCTTCAGGTTGCAATGAAAGTCCAGCCTTTCTGCTGATCTCTTGACGCACTAGAACCTGCATTAGCAAAAAAGATATTCATTCGATTTTTTAAAATTAATAATTGTTATGTAGAGTTTTAAAAAAGCATAAGTATGCCTACTTGAAGAACTCTATGCTGTAACTCTAATAATGTCCTCCTGTGTTCCTTGAGTCTGGCTTGTGTAGCGGAATGTTGTCTTTGAAGACCCTGAATTCTTTCAGCTGCTAAATCCAGGAATGCCCTGTGTCTGGCAGTCTCTTCCTCTTGACATTTAAGTCTGTTTTTTACTTGTTGAAAGCCAATCATTGGTACAGGGATATAAAGTTCAGGATTGGGATTGTCTAATTGTGCCTGCTTCCACAATCTGGGATCTATCGAGCAGGGTGGGTTGTCCAAATACTCCTTGAGTTGAGATGGATCTAGTTTTACATGGGCAAATATATTTTCCACGCCCATCTGTGTCAGCTGCATTTTTTGCATTGTCTGACTCAAATAAGCCACTAGTTCGTTTGCTGGTATCTTTCTGGATGACCCTGTCACTCCCTTTTCCAAAACAAAAATTGTCACTTGACCTTTGCCATCACCCATTGCCTTCACGCTGTCAATTGTCAGGGTGAGATTTGGTTTATTTCCCAATATACCATTTAGCGACGCTATTATCTGTTGCTTGCCATCCTTGAGTTCTTGTTCTTTTTTATTAAAGCAAAGAACAACAAGACCGTCATTGTTGTCAGCATCTGGCATACGACTATAGCCAATGGCTTTAAATCTGCAAAGAGGATTCTCCTGTGTTAATTCTATTGGCGCTGCTGTCGCTGAATAATAAGCCTTTCCAGTTCCCCATAAGGCCTGAATTAGGTTCCACCGCGCTATAGTGTTATCACGTTCGTCATTAAATAATTGACAGTTGAATACCGCATTATACAAAGCCTCTGTAATGGAATTGGCTGCTTGTTGTTGTTGTTGCTGTTGAGTTTGTGGCTGAGCTAGGGCGCTGCCAAAGCCGGCAAATCCGCTACCAAAACCACCAAATCCAGTAGATGCACCGGTAGTAGCCGGTTTAGCACCAAATCCTCCAAAACCAGTAGAAGCATTAAATCCTGTATTGCCTGAACTTGCGGTACCAAATCCGCTGAAGAGACTGGGTGTCGACGTCGTTGCAGTGTTACCAAAACCACCGAATCCACCGAATCCTGTTACATTTGTTGTCGAGGTTGTACCAAGTGCACCTAATCCACCAAATCCAGTTGACGAAATTGATGTGTTGCCACCGCCAAATCCTGTGGTTCCTGTGGTGCCGAAAGTACTGGTACTAGTAGTGCCTGTTCCAAATCCAGTTGCTGCCGGTGTTGCAAATACTGTTCCAATTCCAAAACTTGTGGACTGAGTTGCAGGTGTACCAAAGGTACCAAGAGCAGCTGTAGATGTTACTGGTGTACCAAACCCAAAGGATGTTCCGAAACTACCTGTTTAAAAGAATATTCCATGAGTTTGGGTTATATTTTCTCAATATTGTTTGATTTTCTTATTAGACAAAATAAATGACAAAAGTTATAAGAAATCTAAAATTCTTTAAAAATAAGTTCAAAAGAAAAATTCATGAGATAGTTATAGATTTCACATGTCATGCAATATGATATTCTTTTGTTTCAAAAAAGTAAGCTGTTATATGCCCATAGCATAAAAGAGTTATTATAGAAATTTACTGGAGAAATTATGTCTTTTTTAAGTCCGAATAATCACTGGATCGTAAGTATTTTGTAAAATAGATTAACTTACTGTAAGAATATATTTTTATTCTTCATACCAGCAAAATTATTATCGATTATCGCATAACATCCCAAGAGAAATGGGTGAGGTTACTGACATAACAACAGATCCTGTAATATATTCTACAAATTCTGATGAACCTACAGAAGTGTTAAATGAAGAAGGAACAACTTTGTCAGCTATTGGAGTAACCTTTTTTTTAAATTAAATCAAATGTAAACAATACTGCATTTACTGAACAAAGTTTAAAACTGGAATAAATTTTATAGGATGTAACTGCAGAAACTATGCTAACAACACCAGGAAAAATACCAAATGAAATGTATGATTTAGAAGAATCAAGTACAATAGAGCATAAAACAGAAACCACTATAGAACAAACTTATCCAACAATGGCAATTACTACTGAAGATTTTACTGACGAAGCACAAACGATTAATACAGATGATTACAAAACAACTACTGAAGACACTGAAACAGAAATTGCATCTGGTTTTACTACTCATTCCACTATTTTCGTAATCCTTGCAATTGTATTAATGACGGTAATACTGCTCTGCTGCATTATAGCATATTGCATTTCACGTGTCAGAAGACACAACTGCAATTATTTCAACAAGGATGATATTGAATGTGATCCTGAATGCACTGGAGTGAGTCAGCCTTTACTAAGTTCAGATAAAGGTTCAGAATCAACTAGTAAAACGAGTGCATCATCGAAGAAATGATGCCATAAATGCCATTGATCCTAGGATCACTTTGGAATAGCTTTACGTATATTTTAAACTACTACCCAGATTGGTCAACAAAGTAAACTAATCTATATGGTCAAAACTACATCGAATATTTGCAGAATACTAAATCTATTCGTTCGACATGGATTTCTTTTTTCGAAGATTCTGTAATTTTTCTCACATGCTTTATCACGGTTATTATTAACCGTTCTGCAGCGTGTATCAACAAATAATGTCCACATTCATGACAACCTAACCTAAAAGTATATACTATGAGAGTGGTTTACCAGGTTTTGCGGGTGTAGACGCAGCTGCACTTGCTGTGCCGAATGTAAACGTTGATGCTGTCGCCGGAGTAGAGGCCCCGAAACCGGTGCCAAAAGACATTGTCTTAAATAAATTATAAGCAGTTACAATTCAGATTATCGTCCACACAACACAACTTTCCCGCTTAACACTGCACGAACCCCTGAGCAGTAGTGCAGCTACACTCATCATAATGGCAACTTCTGTATACTCATATTTGAATAGTCACACAAGAAATCTTGAAAAATACATATAAATGCAAAAGTATATTAACATCTGCTAGCTTGATGAGCTTTAGACAGTGTTATTTATGACTTGTTTTTTTCCTAATGAATATAATTGTAATATATTTGTAACCATTTTTATGTAGTCTCTTTATTATTTAGACACGAGAACAAAACAATTTTCTTTTGTACAATATATTTCCAAACTAAGCATGGATTTACGTATTTTGTTAAATAAAATAAATACGCATAACGAGTGTAATTCATTTCGGTATTCTTTTCTTTTAAGTTTCACCATATTTACCTACAAATTGGTGTTCAAGAAAAATTTTTTCGCTCTTGTGACTTTTCACATTCTTACAAACAATTGCTTAAAATGTTCACGGAAATTGCAATACTATTGCCGTTGTCTCACGATACACATTTATACACATAAACTCCCTGTAATAACAGAACGAGAAAAGCAACAAATTATAATGCTTTTTAAACGACTAATTATACAGTATATAGTCCCAATTTCCTTAATGCAATATCATAAATATTATATTCTATATAAATTTACTTTCTTTAACGTCTCGATAAAATTTCTATCCATGAAACGGTATCCGTTTTGGCATTTTTTAAAAAGGTGTGTTAATGCATAGTTTTGAAAACTATCACAAATGTTACTTGTCACGCACTCTTTTGTTTCTTTTATATTATTTTCTTTAGTTAATTCACACGTTCTCTTGCAAAAACGCATAGGACTATCGATAATTATTAGCCCGTTTGAATGTGTTTTATTGCTTGTCTTTTGTGCGCAAATAATACACGTATCCCCTCGATCACAGGTCGATCAGCCAACGTGGTCTGTTTCTGAAATCAAAAATTTTGAAGAGAACTGTTTTGAAATTGGTCAGTTAGAAAAATTGTAAAAACTTTTCAAGCGAATTCCATTCATCAAGTAATTTTTAAATGTGCTGCAAATATAATTATTATATATTGATATCTTTAGCAGCGCGTCAGCTAATTTTGATTAATTTGCATTATAGAAAATTCCATACCGATAATAACCATTATTCGAAATATGTTCCAGCAAGAAAATAGCGTGCTCATTATGGTCCGGATTCACAATTGGTCTACGCATACAGAGAATGCAGAAGGTATAATACCATTCCACAGGATTCTACTGTTAATCATAATTCCAAAATGGCATTACCTCATCAAGACTCCCAAATTACTTTATGAATGGCGTGCGTATTCGGCAGAATTTAAATCTCGTTAGAATAGGCATTAGTAATGTATATCGACTACTTCATATTTTTAATTTTCGGTTATTTTTGTTCTTTAATTATTTTTCATATTAAAAAAAAAATCATCTATTAGTCATTCTACGTTCACTTGATGATCGAAATGCGGCTAATTTGGGAGGAGACTTCATGAGGTTCACAACGCAACGGAGATATTGATATATTCGTAATTATTTAGTATCATTTTGATTTTTTGTCTAACGAGATTTAACTGCGTTTTTTATTAAATTTAAAAAATTGACATATAAATGACATATTGTCAGTCGGATAGAGTTGTTATCTCTCGAAATAATAGTTTACAAGCAGTGTTTTGAAATTTGCATGCGACTGACAACATGCCCTGCTAAGTTACTTACAGTAAGAATGCCATTACACTTTTATATGAATATTTTGAAATTTCGAATGTTTTTCATATTTCACAATGCCCTTGTTGATTATTATTGTTGTTACATTATATATCAGTGATAAAATAAAATAAAAATAAAGACAAATTGAAGTTAATTATGTGAAAAGATGATATAATGATACAAGTGAATGCAATCCATGTGTTTTTGATTGTGAAGTAAAATAGAAATAAAGATATTTTTTTGTAAAAAAAAATATGTTTGTTTCGTACGCCTACACTTGTAAATTCATTGCATCTTTTAGTTCAATCAACAGGCGAAGCGACCACCTTGCAGCTGCTTAAAAAAAAGATTAATAATGGCCGTAGAACAAAAAAAAATTTAACAGATTCATTAGGCCGAAACTCTATTTAACGATTTCAAATTTGATGTCAATTTTCAAAATTATACTATCGCACATACAGTCACATTCGTTTTCTCCTTAGACAGTATGCATATTTAACATTTACCAACATTTATACGTCGAGATTATTACTACCATGTATCTCTTTTGACTATTCTAGAAAATCACGAGGTATAATTGAAAAGAAATTAATGAAAATGCGAATTGATTGAGATACCATCGTGAGCAGTCGAAGAATAAATATGCATGTAGTATAACTATGCATATGTATATATTATACACATCTACATCTTTAAAACCTGTAAAAAAAATAAGTAAACTGTAAATTCTCCAGGGGATTGTCTCGGATATTTTTGAAAAATTCGTATTTCGTTACTGCTGAGTTTAGAATTTAAAGATACGATTCGGAAAATTCAAAATCGGAAACGGATGCGCGGGACGATTTCGTGTACACAGAAAATCCCCCACCGATGGCACTATCTGACGTTGCTTCACCAGTAACAAAATCAGCAACTATCAGAGAATCCTTAGGAGCATTTCCACCAGGTCCAGTGCCTCCACCAGTACCGCCCTTAAGAGAATCCCTTTCAAAAAGTTTCTGTTTGAGAATACGGATCTTCTCTTCTTTCTGGAAGTAAAGACATTTCAAAAATTCATTTATACCTGTTTCAGAGGAGTTTGCATAACTGAAATGGGAAACTTGAAACTTTTTCTAAAGAAAAAAAAAAAAGAAAATATGGCGCCTCACCGCAGCAATTAATTTCTGCAACTCATCGTTTTCACCGAGGAGTTTCTGGTAACGCTCCTCATCTTCCTTGGACATTCCCACATCAGGATTATACTTAGACTCTGCTTTGTCACGTGGATGACGTATCACTTCAATGACCTTCGGAACGAAGATCAACGCCATGCTCAAAAAGCAGCAGAATATAATCGCCAGGGCAACGAACGCGAAACTTGCGTCTTGCTGACTGGCTATCACCATTGTGACTGGGGCAGTAATAACACATAAAACAACCACGTTGTAAATTGACATACCGACGTAACGAGAATCATTAATCTGTTTGACTTTGATACTGCGCGTTTCATAGGCCAGGAAAAGACCGAAAACTAGGATGACGCTCTTGTAGCCATAGATTAAACCTACCGATATTTGGAAGACACAAAATTTGAATATGTCTATATTCTGTATTAGTATTAAAAAAAAAGAAAAAACAGTTGACAACTTTGCCCAATCTTACCAAGCCAGACGTTGTTGTGCTCGCTTTCACAGTGTTCCAATTCCGGTCTAATGCGTGCATCATCATCACCGGTCATCGGTGCTTCCAAAGGGAACATCTCAATCGTTCTCTGAAGAGGATCTAAACCTTGCCAAGCACCGAGAATAACAACATCAATCGCCAAGAGTGCGCTGACCATAGTATAAAGCTTCCACGGCTGTATTTTCTTCTGAATAGATGAAACTTTTTGTTTAGCCATAAACAACTAGAAAAATGGAACGGTATTTCGATATGAGCAAGCTCGACTATCTCTCGTTACATCCAGATTTGTCTAAAAAGAAGAATTCATGCAGGAAACATTTCATAGCCGTGCAGATTCAATACATTATAGCGTCATGGCAGTGACTTCACACAACAGGTATACGTACAATAATTGTGTTCAGGATTGATCAGTGCATCACGTTACATTGGATGGTGTAATATTGCTGTATCTGGCAAAATTGAGTTATTCTATTTTATTACCTTTGCCTGATCTGCTTTTGTTTTAGTAGTAAGACGATGCACACGCCATACTTTACTAAACATGGCACCAAAAGCGAGAGTAAATCCCGTTGATAGCATCCAAGCTCTTGCTTGACAAATTCCTGGATATTCCCAAGGTGCTATGAACCTTCCATCAATTCCTAGTAAAAAAACTGACACGAGACAGGCTATTACGCCTACAAGCATTATGGTGTTGCATACAGGATGAGAGGACATTATAACTCTGAAAGTAGAGAAAAAATAAATATAAACCTTTGAAACTTATTAATTAGTAAAATCATTGAAGATTATCGAACCTTCTATGTCGATTCCATATGTTAAATATTATCAGAATGACAGCTATGAGGATTCCAGCTGATGATATTGTACCCATGCAGATAAACAAAGGCAATGATACTGTTCGCAAAAGTTTTTTTACTATTGTACGGTCTTGCGGTATTTTACCCCCAATCCATCTTTCCATATTACGCCAGGTGAGATTGTCACTTTGAGTATCATAATAGCCTAATTTTACATATTTTCCATCAATCACCTGTTCGATTTGAGTGAGAGCTATACGATCACCCTGTGAGCTGAATGCTACGTAACCCTTTAAACAGTAAGAAATGTATACTTAATTTATATAACATAGAAATTATATTTTGTATGCAATCAACTTACAGACACTCCAAGAAATTGTGTGGAATTAATAGCTGAATAAATATCATCAGCAATCTCCTTATTTGTGTATGTAAAGTTTTTCAAACTCTTACCCAGTTTATTTAACTTCTCCATAGTCTTATTAAAGGCTAAAATATGAGTAAAATTAAAAAATGCAATGCATACAAAAATTACTTGAATCTAATTAATTGATAATCTTCTTGTTAAACAAACCCAGTGCAACAGACCAGACAGCATCATAGGCCAATGGAGCTTCCTGATATCCTTCAGGATATCGATTATTATCAATATCATAACCATCTTCCTTAAGCATTTTATTGAGTCGTTCCCTAAAATCTTCAGATGTCATACCACTTATAGTAGTTTGATTATTTTGATTCCACATTAGAGCCTCAGTAGTTAGATGTCCTTCTGCAGCTAGTCTCATCTGTTCTTTAGTGCATGGTATACCTTCCTTATCAAGATTCACTTCGAACCAATTATCCTCGTACCAGCCAATAAAAAACCACACATAACTTTTTCCATAAAGCTTCTGTTGGTAAAGTTCACACAAAACACGTCTTGCTGCCACCACGTAAAAAAGTCCCACAATTATCCGCGCATCTTGACGTCGTAGATTCCTCACAGCATCTGAAGGATCTGACAGAAAGCTCTGTCTGGTAACTATTTCAATTCCAGCTTCCTTACAACGAGCCTCAAGATCCTCCACAGTCTGCTCAGCAAAAGCGCATTTCTTATTAATTTTTAAACTTGCACTATGCATCTGTGATCTTATCATAAGTGAAAGTTTTCATTTGTACATACAGAAATAAAGACTTCTTCAGCCTGTTGCAATATGGCCACGCGACTCCAGCCAAATTTTTGCAGCAGTTTTATCCTTGTAGGATTATGGACTGTAGCAGATGGATGTGTTCTAAATAGTGTAGGAAATCGATTTCTATCCGATAATGCAGGAGACGATGCACCGTAGCACAGCTTGATAGATTTTAAAAACAAAAATTGTTTTTTATTAATTATCACTACTGTGCTCTTTCATAATGGAAATATTGACTAATAACGTTTAATATGCTCACAACTACTAAATTCCACATCTTTGCTGCTTCAGCTACGGTTGTACAAACTGTGCTGCATCCAGCTAATAACATGAGTTTCTGCGGAGTGTTGTACAATAAATTGTACATTACTGAAGCACCAAGACCAGGTTCACACTGTTAAGAAATTAGTTTAAATATTTTGAAAAATTAAAATAATGATATTGTGTATTTCTGTAGACTATAAATAAGACTAACTTCACTGTCATTGGAGTGCAGTTTCAATGTGAATCCTGGCAAAAGGTCTTCTTGTTGATTAACATCGTCAAGGGCAAGATTCGCAGCGGGCATACAAGCCTATAAATGATTGGAATTGCGGAAAGTTTAAATTGTAAACAAAACGGAGACAAATAATCGTGATATCGAATGATAGCATACCTGTCCACCTTGCCAGCCACCTTCTCCAGCAATGGGAAAAATTCCACCAATATGCAAAACATTGTCTTCCGGTGGTAGGGAACCCTCAATGGGAATTGCAATAGACAGAATAAATATTAAAGCCAACATCTTATATATATTTTCGTGGCTCCGTGGATACATTGAGAATAATCAGATTCTCAAATATCAATCCCACCCTCAACTGAATGTAAATTCATTCATTTCAGTCTTAATTATTTTAAGGATAACTGATAATAAAATCATAAAAAATATGACGAAGCAATCATGTTTTAAGCTAGATCAACTTAAAGTGTACTATTTCTTTATGAAGTTTGTATTTTCTCGCGCTTTTTTCACTTTATTATTTGCAAATTATCGTCACTAAATCGTTCGCGCGATGCACTGGATATTTATTTTTACTCACGGCCGAGAATCCGCGAATAAATAAAAATAATGCACACAATTTATAACGTAGAAAAACAATGACATTTTTGTGGAAAAAAGGGAATTTCGGTAAAGTGCTTCGTACTCTCTTATCGTACACACTTCATATTGATTTGATCCCAACTCTCCGAGTCGCGTGGTGGGGTCGTAGAATAAGGGTTGCATGTGCGCAGAGTGAAAATCTAAGGAAAGTAAATAGTTTGAGGCGACCTCGTATTATAAAACAAAATCAATACAATTTATTTAATTAAAATTGACGTCCCTGTATGCGATAAGCGAGTGCATGATTTACATATAGAGTAAAACTTTCTGATCATAAGAATATATCTCTTTAATGCATTCGTATTACTGGAGATGACGAATCAACGATTTCCGTTTCCTTTCAGTTTCCGTTGAATAATAAAAAGTTGAACTTCGTCGGTAAAACAGTAAGACCAACAGAGCCAAACTTTACCTGTGTTATCGCAATGGTCGGGATGTTGAAATATGTATTCTGTCAATTTCCGACTGAAATATAAAATATAAAGACAGTCTGTAAAAAATCGTGCCTCCGTCATGTCCGCACAGCGTGCTTTACCACAGAGCAAGGAAGCGCTTCTAAAATCGTACACCACAAGATTGAAAGACGATGTAAAATCTATGTTAGAAAATTTCGAAGGTAACCTAAATTTAGAATATTTTGCATTTCTTTAATGTTATTAAAATAAATTATCACGTACGTTTTACTTGTTCCATATAGAAATAGTGAAATTGGCTAAGGGTGAAAATGAAACACAGCTCTCAAGAATGACACAATGCGAACAGGACACATATGAAATGCATGTGCGTTCAGCAAATATTGTACGAGCTGGTGAATCTCTAATGAAATTGGTATCGGATATAAAGCAGTACCTGATTCTGAATGATTTTCCATCTGTGAATGAGGCAATAGCACAGAACAGCAAACTGTTCAGAACAAAGCAAGTAGAATGTGATCAAAAGCTAGCATCGTTAAGGGATGACATGGCTGCAGATCTTTATGATCTCGAAGAAGAATATTACACATCCATATACAAGTGACATTGTCATAGAATTAAAGAATTTATTCATGAGCTTGTATCAGGATTCTGACCAATGTATTGTTATCTTAATGTGATGATATTCATCAAGACTGTATGATATTTATGCAAATAGAATTAATTTTTATATTATTCCTTGTTCTTCCATTATTTGTAGTACACCACAAATACTAGTTGATCTATCACATTCCAATAAATTTCTTCTTTATAGTGGTTAGGAGGATTTTGGGTTAAAAATAACTTATATTAATAAATTGAATAAATTAAACACATGTGACAGTGATGGACTAATATCATGCGTCGCAATGACATCTTTGTACATGTGTATTAGTTTTATTACTTTAGTATTTTATAACACACAGGACAGATACATCACACGAAAATTCTAACTGGTAAGTATGTTTATAAGATGTCAATATGAATCCATGTTTGAAGTATTAATTCTTAAACCTAGGTATAATACTTATTGCATATATCATCATTTATTCAGATTACTCACATTCTATTAATCTTTCAAACTGCACTCCAAAGAAGGGGAGGCCAAAATTTCCCAAAAAGTAAAATTCCAAATAAAGACGGAAACGACGTATCTTTTTTAGGAAAATAATAACGCTATAAACGGACATGCACGTGATTACAGATCTCTTTATATGCATATACCTATACTGTATAGTACAAGACCAGTTCATATTAATTTTACGGGATAGTCAGTTTATTCTTATATTTTATCACTTCAAGGAAATTTATATGTAACCATTTTATAGTTTTTATACCATTTTAGGAATACGGAAGTTGTCGTGGCCAAGTGTTTATTTTGGCCTAACGAACCTGGCAAATGACGTTATGTACGTAGAATATGGAGACAAAATATTTCTGACTAAATCCCGAAAAATGAAAAACATTACAGCTTAGCAGTAATAAAGATTACGTTTTGAAGGTATTATATCAATAACGTGTACGTTGTATACATATTAACTCTTAACTGTCTTTGTTCCCATAAACAATGACTTCATGGCGAAAAACAAACATGAAAATTTGGATCCAAACATCGATAAATTACCTATTGTAATCAATGAAACTTCAAAGACAATTAAATGCTTAGAACAAGCATCCTAATGAAAACATAAAAAAGGGAAGCACATCCTTATTTTCTTAATTTTTTTTAAAATTAATTTCCATAAAAACTTGAAGGAATATTTTTATCTTAAAGAGCTAATATTCTATTTTCATCGTCTTTTGTGGCGTGTCTTATTTTCCTTTTTCACTCATATTGTTCCACTTGATTCATTCTGTCAACACTATTTTTTAGGACATAAGGAATATTTTAACGACAATGGCGCATCGAATTCTAGTCGTTTTCGAAAAATGAATAATAATGTAATATATACAAATTTCATCCAGAATTCACTTATAATAAATGAGTTCTCCACACTGGTGGTTCTGGCGTACAATTGCTAATGTTGGTAAATTCGAAAGAAATGAAAATAAAGGGAAAAATGAACAATGTAACATGGTACCATCAATGTTTAATAGATGTTTGAATTAAGACAAAAACAAAACACGAACAAAGAATAAAATAAGAAATAAAAATAAAGGAAAACGGCTTTGGCATACAGAAACTCCGCATGGAATGAATATAAGCGATCAAATTAACGCGTTTCTTTTAAAAACGATAAACGGTTTCCTGCCAAGCTCTCTCTTCTGAGCTGTGCAGTCAAATTTACAATTTTTTTAATCTTTAAACGCCATTCTTGGGTGATGCCATTTAACCTTAAATACTCTAAGGTGACACTTATGGCCCTACTTTGGCAGTTTTCTTTATATCTAATCGGCCTACGGGAATGGGAGAACAGGGCGGGACTAATGTCTTTTTTCTCTTTTTTTAATTTTTTATACACGCATAAACATACCGCAAAAACAATTTCCGCTAATTTCCTTGTCTCATTCTCACACATACACGCGTATCCTCATAAATTCCTAATTACTCGTAAGTTTAACTTCATGACGGCTATGCGACCCGATTTTTAATCGTACAATACACACAACGCTATGGACTTTTCGGCGACTTGACGAAAACAAAAAAAAAGCTTTTAATCTCACGAAAAGAGTTCGATACAAGAGAAGCGAGAAAAGGAAAAGATTATATTAAATTGCATGAAACGGCACATAAAATCAATTGTACTCGTTGACTCGATGCCTGCGGGTAATATACAATTATGTATTAAAAAATAAACGAACACGAAATAATCCAAAGGAGAAACCTCGAAAGGAAGAAGAAAATTAAATGTACAATGATGCTGGTAACAGTGATATGTGCCTTGTGTTTACATACTTCACGAAATTGAACATAAACTCTCTTCGTGAAAAACCGAAGAGTCAAATGTTTCATTTTCTTTGAATTCTCGTTTTTTCTCTCTTTTCTTGACTTTCCTTAGTTCAACATTCAACCTCGCACCCTAAATATCTTTATTTCGCTTCTTACGCCATTAACGCGAACCTAGTTGGCAGTTTCGATGATTCATTGTATTACAGGAAATAGTTTATCGCAACGGTGCGTAATCGCCCTCACAAAATCCACACGAAAACGCGTCATCGTGAGGTCATTTCCTTACTCATTGAAATACTAATATAAATGCATATACTTGGAATGATACTGTTTAACATTATTTACGCTTGGTCGTTCACACGTGCCCGACTACGTTTAATGTTCAAATTTTTCGAAAAAAAAAGGAGGAGGTATATATATATATATGTTCATCCTGCTTAAAGTCTGCAGGGTCGTAGTCGCTTATCGTCGTTATTATTATTATAGAATATTCAAAATAAATTATAGAGGTCTTCCTTGGGAGACATTTTTCATTCAGAAAAGCATATCGGTGGTCGTTTCGGAACCCCAAGCTTCGCCATCTTGCGTAGGCTTCAAATAATCCACTTCTGTCAGGCTTTCCGGCTGTTGCGACGCACTGGTTGAACCCGAAGATATCGTCGTTGTTGTAACGAGGGCGCGGGTAACGCCGAGCTCGAAGCCTTCCGCCACCAGGTCGACTTTGCTCGGTGTGTAGCTGGCTAGTCCACCTCCACCTAAGGGTCAAGCACTAGGGTTCATCTAAAAGCATACATCTAGGAGGCCGGGTAGAGACAAATAAGTAGACAAAATAGACAACATTTCTACACAGCATATAGGACTGAACGTTTCTAGGGGAGAAAAAAAAACATTTTCGTGTCAATGCGACTGTTATCATCGGAGTAGAAACGTATTTATATGAAATAACGTTATCATAATAGAAACATTACTATTTATCATTATATCCTCAAAAGATAAATAATCGCTTTTAGATAAAAGTGGACGGCAACATTCATACCGATCTTGTTTCACTATTTTTGTTATCAATCCAGATAGCACAAACGAAGAAGGCCTCCGCCAAGACGTCTTCAGAGGTTCTTACAGATGCCTCACGTTTTCCTGGCACATCTATAAGATGTCGAAGCCTATGACACAAGATCTTCTAAAGACGTCTTATTGGTACCTTCGTAATTTTTGCTATCTGGGTATTTGCCGGCACGATAAGA
Organism: Cephus pulcher; assembly: GCA_030142455.1. Taxonomy (NCBI): domain Eukaryota; kingdom Metazoa; phylum Arthropoda; class Insecta; order Hymenoptera; family Cephidae; genus Cephus; species Cephus pulcher. Next base: position 101,475 of record JARQTB010000838.1, read on the forward strand.
CTGATAGCAGGTGGCCACGAACGAGCAAGTTTGACACAGAAACACCAATGATTAGTAAAAGAAGTTAGTTACACATAATAATAACAACAGTTCGATTTTAGATTATCCAAGAGAAAGAGAGGGATATAAAATTGCAAAGACACTGGCTGATCTATGTATATCTAATAAGAGAAACTGCACAGTCAGTAGGTTGAAGAAGTAGCCAAACCTTCAAGTTAATGATGCCATTAAAAATGATTTAATGATATCGATGCTCATTGATAACATTGTACAAGTACGCAGATAAGTGCAAACAAGGAGCGCAATCACGTCGTTCCAAGTAGTGGAATTGATCAATAAAGCAAAGTTCTTACGATAATAAGTGACATAACGGGAAAAGGAGAAGCACAGAAACCCAAAACCACAAAAATATATCTCACTGGAGTCTATTCAAATCTAGTGAAATTTCGAAAAATAAAAACATATAACCGTTATTGTTTAATACATGGTGGAACAATTCTACACCAAGGATTCCTCAAGAGGATCAAAATCCAGATGAACGTCTAGATCCATGCTTAAGTTAAGGTTATCGTTATGGCTGGTTTCTGTAAAAAAAAATGTTCACGCATTTTCCAAAATTCCTAACGATAACGATAACAACAAGTTTTAGTAGGACAAATTATTTATCATTAATCTACTACGCGACACAGTTAGTAATGAGTTGCATTGTGGTGAATGTTAGTCAAAGAAAAAAAAAAAAAAAAATGCAAAATTTCTTTATTTTACTTCCTGTTCAACACTTACCGAGTAACGAAGGTAAACTTGTAGATGCTGATCGATTGCCGATCGTGGCTGCCGTCGACTGGTCACCGGAAACGGAAGTGTCAGCATCGACACTGGTGCCCTCGAATTCGAGCATAGAAGCCTCGCTGGGATATTCGAAGGTTCTCGTAGCCGTGTCGTCAAACTGTATCCGATGCTAAAACAACAAAGTTTCAAATGTCGCATACCGAGCTGATTACCTAAATAAACAATTATTTATTGTCCTTAACGGGTGGAAAACCTACTCGTACCTTTTCATCACTATCAGTCGACATTGTTACCATAAACAATGACTATTTGGCATATACAATTAACGGTATTCAAGAAGAGGCCATTCAGACATAAAGACTCAACGGACACATTATTTTCTGATACTAACTAAAAATGCGTATTCTCATAAAAAAAAACTGTGAACTATTAATCGTCGCTGTAAAGTCGAACATAGTCAACTACCGGAGACTACTAAACAAACGCAGGAAAACGGCCAGTTTGGAGCAGGGATGGGCACCTTCGAATGAAAATTACAAGTCGAATGGTTTTTCATTCGTAAAAGTATTTAAATCGTAGTTTCAAATACTTTTTCGAGTGGAAAACCATTCGAAAAGATACTTAAATGGTACTTTGAAATACTTTTTCGAGTGAAAAATCATTCGACTTGTAATTTTCATTTGAAGGTGCCCATACCTGGTTTGGAGCAGCCATGACAGTGTGGGACAGCAACGCCGCGATGTTAATTGGCCTGACTACTAACAGATATTAGCATCATCTACGATGTGACTTGATGAAGAATCGAAAATACCTATACAAAAAACACAGGTAGTATTCCATTGAAAAACGAAAGTAAAATAGGAAACACTGTTTCCTTCGGCAATACCAAATTTATTAGAGTTAAAAAAAAATACCAGTTTGTCCTGGTTACTTATTTCATTGTCCGCCGTAATGTAAAGATAATGCAGAGGAACGGTGTTTTGATAAACGAAGAAAAATATATTATACATGAATAAAAAAAAGGGTAATGACAGTGCCAACTGAATGTTAAGCCAGCGTGAACTGTACAAAACTAAAAGTGTCACGAAAACGTGTGCTAGGAACGAGCGTATGACTTCCCGTTGTACTTGAGTCGATGACCTTTACCAAGTTGGCAGCCTATTTTCATTGCTAATTACGGGTCACTGGATCGTGTCATCGTGACTCAGAGGAAGACGAGTTTAACTTCGTTCAATGCGAATTTTCAACTAGCGCCCACTTCTGGGATTAACAGTTCTGAGCACGCAGGAAATCAAAGTGGCTAACAATGCACCGGCATCTTTTTATGGTGCTATCATAACTTAGCTTATAACAGTATCAGCCATTATTTCAAGTAGAGTCAGTCCGAAGTGGACGGCTAGCTTAATTAAATGTATCCACCGTTCCTTTTGAAGCTACTATGACTAATGTTATCATTAATCCATCACGCAAGAGTCCAACATCTCAGAAAGACGTTTGATCCTTCAATGAACAACACTCCTTCACAATAAGTACACGTCAGAGCCAGCAGACTTTGCATTACCGTCTCGAGTGCTAATTCTTACATGCGCCTCGCGAAAGTCAAACTCCGTTCAACTTCATCCTTAGTAAATTTTGCAATCTTAGACCGAGCACCAATCATGCACTCGTGTCCTAAAATTGAAAAATTTATAAAAATTTACATAAAAGTGGAGCTTATAAGTTCGCCTTCTACGAGTCTCATATACCAATCTTGTGCTGGATATTAAGAAGTTTTTTTAATAAAAAAAAAAAAAATATTTTATAACGAAATCGGACGACATTCCTTATAGCTGGTTTGTCTGGTTCACCCCACAGATGCCATAATGGCGTTACGCTTCTGAATCGAGATATTAACCGTTATGTCCAGTCGCATATCTCTTCCTGCAGATGGCAACACTGCTTGTCTACTTGAATAAGAGGAGAAATGACCTAGCCCCGGGCGAAAAAAAAAACCACTCATGTACACTAATGGATAAGCACCATTTATACATGGCTCGCGACAGTTCAAATAATGAAAACGGTATCCACAATATTGTGCTATAGTATATGCAAAGTATATCTACGCTATACAATATAACGCGATATAGCAGACATGCGTGCGATAAATGAATTTCAACGTAGGGTTAAGATACGCACACGCACCTGCATCATATACAATCTTTGCTGGCTCAACTATTCGATATCCTATGTGTATAAGAGAGACGAGAAAAGGAATACATATGAAAAAGATAAACACGCGCCGAGTCAGCATTCGTGCGAATGACGATGAGTCGTTATTATTAAAATATACACAAGGTGGAAGACAATAGGAGGCGTACTCTGCTGTGTACGGTTCAAGCAGGGCCGAATTTCCGTTGCATAATCGTTTCGATCATAATCGCCATCGTCGACAAGGTCGTCGAGAAAACGCATCGTAACACATTTTGAAATTCTTATTAGCTTATTTTGTTTTCTCCTCTCTCTCTCTCTCTCTCTCTCTTGTTTATCAATCGTCACGCCAAATGCTTGTTGCAAATCGACAGCAAGGCGTCAACTTTCTCACTGCTTTGACATCGCGCAACCTTCGTGATATTCTTTGCAGGTTATGTTTACGCGGCAAGTAGACACATAATGTATTCAATAACCATGCTATTTGTGTGTCCGTTTAGCGTTACAGATCGCTCGTATGTGTTAGTCATTCATATGGAATGTGAATAGCAACTTAACTGTTTGTATAAAATATCAGTAGGCATTTAAAGTACTGTGAATGCGTGTATTTACCTATAATGGCCAGTCTCGCTGTATGATCTAACGTAACCTAAAATTACCTTGGATACACTAAATACCACTTTTAAAGACACAATGAGAACGAAGGCTATTGATGGCATGATTAAATATCTGCTAAATACGCTGCAGCCCATTTCTCTGAACTTGTAAGCTATGTTGTAAGCATACGTGTATATGCATGACATTATACCTAAAGCGAAAGACGTAAATATTCGCACGATAAAAAGATCATCAGAAAATGAACTGTAAATTTCTGGATTCATTTTTTTTCGACAAAACACATGTATGGTATGTTACATTTAGTTAGACTTTAATATAAGCAAATATAAAATATTAGACGTTTGAATGCAAAAGTAAACTTGAAATTTAGCAATTATTTCTGTCTAATCAGTGTACATAATATATACAGAAGTCCGTATTCACAACTCGCTCTTAAAGTCAGTAACAGAGTCGCTTGTAGTTAAAAGTCACTAATAAAAAATTTAAAAGCGCGCTATTAGCACTATAAGCGAGTTCTGAATACGGGCTAGAGCCTTTAACGATTCTCTATATTAAGGTAGTATGGTAGAATTACGCTAGAAAGTTGACCTTGCATCATTTAATTCGTTTTAATTCCTAATCGACGAGCACAATCAGCTGCGTCTGCTGGCTCAGAACAAAATTTGTTTAACGTCTACTTAAAGAGACATTAATTATTAAAATCGAGCAAAATTAAGGTGGTAGGGGAAAATTGGTTGTATTTAGTCAGATGTACGTAAATTTCGCAAAAGTTAGCAAGTTAACCTATGTATTAGAATATATCTCCACATGGCTTGATATCTGAAGCGTTTACTGTAAAAAAAATGAACATCTTTTACCGTATACTTATTGGGAATTTACTGTTAAACGAGACGCATACGGCGGCTGTCTCGCGCGTTCTTTTCCCCATCCGAAAAGGCTAGAGAAAAAATAACGGTGCAGATTTGGTCGTTCCAGTAAGCAATATGATTTATTTATCGGAGTAATTATTATTTGCTAGTATTAATTTGGCATTTTTAATATTCATATTTTTCTATTTGATTTATGAAATTAATAAATTATGTACGTCTATTGATCTAACTTCAGTCAAACTCTACCATGCTACCTCAACAGACATTATTTCGCGTTCGCGCAACCTTCAGCCCTTTGTACAATTTTCCAATTGAAAACGAATGTACAAAATACATAAAGAGATCTGTACCTTTCGAAATTTTCGACGAACAAAAAACCAATTATTGGAGAAATATAAAAAATAACGAAATAGATATTTGCCTTCTTTACGACTATTATTGTCGAGCCTTAAAGTTGTTCGCGCGTAGAAACCGTTCGATACTCTCTCGATGTTAAAGTGGATCGTAAAACTCGTCGATCGTGCTCGCGATGCTCAGCAGATATTCAAAAGTTATCGAAGATCGTACCTAGCGATGCGAATTGTCATGACCGTCACGAATTTCAATGGATTTCGCGCCCGAGATGAATTGAAAGTATGTGTACGAGAGAGACATAGAGAAAGAGAAAACGAAAAAAAAAATAATAATCAAATAGTAATTAGATATGGTCATCAACTGTTCGTAATAGCAATAGGTACGCTCATCTCATTGTTTACATCTTTACCCGTAAATAGAGCAATGAATTTAATGGTCCCCCGGATGTAAACGAGAGAAACAAGTCGGAACGGCCGATTTGAGCATTTAGAATCGAGCAGCTGCGTCTATTCCAGTTTTTTAAGCTTTTTCTCCACTTTTCATTTATAAGTGTCGTCTGTTCCACCAGTGCTACAACTTACTATCTACGGTCTACGACTTCAGAAATCACGACAGTAATTACTAGCCGCGAGTTATTAATAATTGAGCTAATCCATGTTAATCGCCTTTAACCCTTTCTAATCGGATTTTATAACACACATTTAGGAACTTGTTTGTGTCTTTTTATGTATAAATAAAGTTATATATCAAATAAAAAAATACATTTTAGGTCCTGAGGGTCGGATTGTATACATCCTATAAGACTTATTACTAGGGACACCATTAACCCACCAGCACGTACGTCATACCAGTACGTCATAAATTATCCATACTCTATCCTTCTAATTATCCTAACTAAACTTTTAGCGTAGATAAGCGGCCTAGCACCGTTTCTATATCGTACTTCAAGGAACTCTTTCAATTCAAACACAAACACGTATGGCTGATAAAACGAGTAAAATGTGGATATGCCAGCACCACGTGGGGCCAAAAAGCGGTCTATATTTATCAACAAGCGAGCCAAGCTTGGAATACTCTTTTTGTATTGTTCCGACGAAATAGGAAGTACAACACCTATTCCGAATTTTTGACGCGCAAGCATATACACTGTATACAGTCGATCCACGAGTTCAATATGTTTTTTGACAGTTCGACAACAACGAAGTCTCTAGTCTCTAACACGTGGCTTTGCATAAGACGGTCGTTACAAAGTATGCTGGTGCGTGGTTTTACATTGAAATATATTCTATTCCTTATCTCAACGTATATTTTCATTATCTATGGCAATCCACGTATGATTTTCTAAAAGTTTCACTGCCTGCGAACTGTCAAAGACCACATTGAACTCGCAGACCGATTATACGTTGATGACCGTTTGTGTCTATATTTATCTTGCGAGAGAAGTCTCTTTACTCTTTCTCTTTACCTTGTGATTTCTTGGTTGCCTGGAGAGATTACTATGGCCATTTATGAGAACGTTGTCGTTGGCGAACGAGACGTCGCAGGGCGACGGCGGTCCGCCGGTCATTTCCCATTCGGCCTCGTCAGTGGTGGAGCCGTCGAGCGTGGAATCCAGGACGATGATTCCACCATCTCCAGCCTGGAAAAGTGGAGCTTTATTCAGAACCGACGATTCACCACATTTAACTTTTATAGGAATGAGCATGTCGAAAAGTGTGTGCGTCTGAAGAGAAATAGAGGGGACAAGTTCTGAGAAGAGAGACGAACATTGAGTTCTTAGCGATAGACTTGTATTCGATAGTTACGCTCGATTCAACGGAAAATTATTAAGACCTTCGATTTTGAGTTAACTGTACCATGAACGGGGACAAGAGAGAGTTATGTGCATTTATACGTATAAGAGTGAGAGGAAATGTAAATAGAAATGTTGACCAAATATCTTGACTCGTTATCGTTCCTTTATAAATTGTCACTGTACAAAAGTAACGATAGAAGTAACAATCGTGACTCCAAAAAAACTAACTCGTTTTATTACACGACCAAAGAAAAATTGAGAAAGGAATATCCTTAAGGAAACCAACAGACGGGCACTAGGATATGGCGGCATTGGATAGAGAAAGGAATTCGTGAAGTATTTATATGAAAAACCAAAACTGGTTTTGTCGACCAGAATCCTACGCGCTTAATGCACGTAAGACCAACTGTTCTCTTAAAATCGTCATATATCTCTATTTTACGTAATCCTACTAACGAATTTCATAATTATTGATGTCATAGGACTTATTAGGGTTCCGGCTTATAAATCTCCCTCTGCCTTCACTGATTTGTCAATTCAGTTCAAATTCGAAGGATTCTACGAGCATTGCGTGAAAAGCAGCAATAAAGTAGAAAACAAGACACGGTGGCGTAACGGAATAGGAAAAGACGTAAGAGAATGGGCTCGAGCTGTTTTTGGTTTGAGGAGAAAATCTCGACAGCAAGAAAAAAAAAAGAAAGGAGAAATAATGGAGAGAGACGCCTGTCGAGAAATTAATTAAGCAATTAATTAATTTTTCCGTTTCGCGACATCCTTATTGAAGTTCCGTTCTACATCCGTTATCCCCACTTTTACGCTGTCACTGTCTCTTTTCTCGTCGTACAATACGAATTCAATTTCGTAAGAAAGTATTTCTCTCTCGCCCTTCTTACTTTTCAATCCATCCCCCCTCACCCCCGCGCCCACCCCATTCCTTTCGCCTGTCCTTCGCTAAACGGTCACATCCAATCAAGCATAACAATTGACTCTCGAGTGGAATAGCGGATGAATTCACGGGAAACTCATTAGCCTTGGAATTCATGTTAAAATGAGGTCAAATATTGAAAAGGAGGTAGCTATCTATTTTTCGTTTATTCCTTTGCAATTTAACGTTTTTTTTGATGTTTCTCTATTCATGGCTCTGAATATATATATGACCGTGTCTACCGCGTGTATATCAATTTAATAAAAATAAGAAAAGGCTTTAAGGCGACACGAAGGCGTAAAATATATTTTTTTCTAAGAGGTAAAAATAAAGTCAACATAATATTTGTCAGACCCTCTAAACAAGCAGCAAAAACCGTCATAGTAGAGATAATGCAAATACGATACCGATGGCAATGAACTTGACTCGACGAGGTCCGTGACTTCCATGAGAAATTCCCATGCGAGTATTTTTCATTACACGTCACATACGTGTAATCGTATACATATATATATATATATATATATACATACAGACATGCACATATATCTACATACGTACACGCAGTGTTAAGTGCTCTTACGTACACGCGTTGTTATGCACACACAACGCTTATACCACTGTGAAAACGTGTATCACTTGGTTGGGGATTGCAACTCATATTTCGAGCAGACTGCATATGTAGAATAACATATGAATATACAACAGGATCATAGCGACTCACTGACAAATGGGTCCCATATGAATGGGTATTGGAATTTCAAGGAGAAGCGGAGTATTTTGGTTACCGGATACAGTTGTATTGTTCTCTGGTGTAAATTGTAAACCATTCAAAGCAAGTGGATCCCTAATGAGATCCATTCGTGTACTAGAATCGAGTTTAAAAAAAAAAGACATTTTTAGCAATTCACGATAAAATTCAATAAACGCTGAACTTTGTGTAAATACAAAATTCAATAAATGGTATACTACCAGATGGATTCTATATCACAAAATTCATATATTTTGGTATACTGGGATACTCGGTACTAAGTAAGAGATAGCAACTTACTGTTCGAAAAAGGTATTAACGGATCTTTGGTATCCAGTGGACACCGTGATAGCACCATAAACGTATCGATGAAGAATTCCACGTAGGAACTGTAGCCAGGAATGCGGTTGCTGGTTGCAGCATTTTTTTGTACTTTGGACTCAGGTATTTTTTAAATAAACAGCGCATACAGTACATCCAGAAGCATCCTTATGTAGCATGGTTTGGAAAAATTTCTTCAAAGGGATAGTTATGCCTTAAAAACCGTAATAACAGGTCAATTTACTTGGCTACAGACAATACCCATATGTTATGTTATACTCCTCGTGGAAGGAAATGGAGCAAAGGAGGATATGGTGGCCATATCGTCACGAAACAGGACGTACAAAGCTGCATCCGGCAAGAGAACGTCCAGTGACGAGGAGGATCGAGAAGGAGTATGAAATAGCGAGAAGAAGGAAAGAGAAACTGAAGAAAATAATTTAAAAAAAAAAACAGAATAACCGGAAGTCAGCTGACTTGCACACGTCATTCACTCCCTTTCTCCTTCTGGTACCTACTTTAATAAAAGCACCTCCTTTCTGGCTTCCTAATTACGGACAGTTCCCTCCTGTACAGGAGGGTGGAGGACTGGTAAACATACGAGCTCGTACGTGCACAGCACATTACGTGCATATATCGATCAGTACACGATGCCCTGATTTTGTGAATATTAAGATATTTTTGTACTTGCATTGTATATTGTAAGTTCTATTTTGCACTATTCTGGAAAAGTATCATTTCTATGTAATACAGTACAGGCCGTAAGGCAGGCAGAAGAGGTTTACGTGTTCCCGATGTGTGTTCTAGTTTCCGGTTCGTTAACGGCGTCTTTTGTTGGGCGTTGTCCGACTGTGTGGATGTACAGATAACTTTAATGCATACGGTAGACTATTATAAATATATAAAAAATCACATCAACAAGTTTGCATTTACTCTCAGTCACCTAATGCTGCGCGAAGGTTGCGGATTACGACTGGTTAGCCAATTGAAGAGAAAAAGCGTCACAGTTCGAAAGATTTTAATCTTATTATACCGAGAGACGTCAAAGAAAACTTCATGTGCTAATACACACGTATACATGTATAACTAGGGGAATAGAAAAATTGGTAAAATTAAATCCGTTTACGAAGATGCAAAAGACACGACCATAATTAATGTGAAATTTTGAAAACGAATTGACAGAATTTTTTTTGCTTTTTTGAATCTTAATTAAGGTTCATGTTCAAAGGGAGATTAAGATATAAAGAAAGAGAGAGAGTAACGCGAGTCGCGATAGGCGGTTGACCAAATCGAAAATCATCCAAAGCGTCGCTGTTTGTTCGTGTTCGGAATTTTGAACAATGTTTTTAAATTCCGCGTGCGGCGTAATTTCCTTTTCTTTACTCGCCAGCATACATGCGTATTCCTATCTACTATCTGACGTATGCTTGTACATATTACAAATTACATATTACATTCGCCACACGGAGGAAAGTGAAAGAAGTTAAATTACAGTCTCACGCATAAAATTTCTTCTCACGTGTTTTAAGACGTTTCTATGTACTTAGTGTATTGACTGTACCTATTATATATATATATATTAGAGCTGCATATGTATTGTATATACTTAATATGTCCATACACCGATATAGATAATAATAGATATCTATGAAAAATATTACCTTAGGTTTTTCCCGTTTCCGTCTGATTATAAGACCATCATTTTCAATGTAATCGGGAACATCCTTGCGGTTACTGAAATTGAAAACCATGGTGTTGTTTTGTTGATTCCATGGTTTTGCATCCCATAAGCCACCACCACCACCAGCACTAGCACCGGAACTTGCAGTTTTTTTCACGGGTTGTATCTCCTCTGCACTTTTTAGACTGACCACGACCTTTGTAGGTTGTTGCTGCTGTTGCTGTTCTATACTCTTGACACGATTAATTAAATTTTTTTCCAATTCTCGATTGCTCAAATTTTGCTGCGACAGATGAGTCTTTGTCGTAACCAAAGGTCGAATGATGCCAATTTGTTTTTGGGGGGGCGACGAAGTCGATGAGATCGTGTCGACCTTTTGACACCTCAGGTTTTTGCATTCATTGATCTGGGAATGCGACGTATTTGAGGTATTCTTGGAAAGGGCTAGACTGGAAATTGCACCGATTGGCTTAACTTCCAGAATATCGTCGTCTTTTTTTTCAATATTTTCAGATTCAGAATGCTCTTGAAGTCTGGCTGACAGTTCAGAATTCTCTTCCGGCACAGAAAAGTCAACGGAAGTACCTAACAAGAATTTTGTCTTCACTTCAGCACTCTTCGAGATCGGTATTCTATCACGAAGTTTGGAACAATTTTGATTGGATCCTGGAAGGTAATTTTTGTTGATCGTTGACTTATCGTTGAACTTGAATTGTAATGTAGTACCGGCTTTGCTAATGTTATCTAATGCAGACTTGGAGATGGTTTTGGTACCATCGACGTCTTCCTGGTCCTCGTCGACTTCTTCCAATTTAATGGTATCCTTTTTCTCTATATCAGGACTCTTTATTCTCTCAGGTATCATTTGAGATATATTTTCTACATAAGTCTTCGTGTTCGTGCCATCTGTCTTCGTGCACTTCGTATCCGGTACCGAGGATTGCCGAAAGAGTTCACGACTCGGACTCGGTGGTTTCTGCATCGGCGTGGAATGTTGTCTAAAGGTTTCTCGTTTTGGAGAGGCAGGAGATGTCACGCGGGGCGGTGAGATCCTTGGCGACGTTGGCGGTGATTTCACCAAAAGTGGTTGAACAGTCTTCTTTGTATCTGGTGAACACTTGAGCTTGGGTATAGTTGGTTCAGGACTCGGAACAGGCGAGAACTTGAGCTTACTTGCTGGCTCTGGTGATGGTGATGGCGAGTGCGATTTCTCGATTTGCTGAAATTTGCTGACGACTGACGATACAGATTGAACGATAGGATCAGTGATGACACCGTCATTGTGATGTTCTTGACCGTCGATAAGTTCTTCAATTATCTCTGCGGTAGGTTTCTGCTGAACAATCAGCGTCTTCTTTGGTGATCCCGGCGTCTTGGTATTACCGTTTACAAAAGGCTTCGGTTGCAATGGCGGCTTGGGAATGATTTTCTTTTGATTCTGAGCCTTGAAAGTGTCATTAATGGTTTTAAAAGTCGCAACCTTGACTGCTACCTCACCTTTAGGTTTATGCTTCTTTACAGAACCTTCGAATATCCTCATGGTGGTCTTTACTAGATCCGGTGGTGGTCTCTCGGTATCCGCTAGAACGGGCTTGATCCTTTTCGGTTTGTTAATAGCCTTGGGTCTGTCAGTCTCACCCAATCTGCTCTCAATTTTCACGGATGACCTGTCGACGAGTATTATGTGATCGTTAGGTTCTTGTCTGAGAGCATTGGCGACGAACCTGCTTGGTACGCTATGCGAAGTGACATCATCCGAGGTGGAATTGTAGCGTAACAACGTCTCCACACTTCTGGCTCTCTTCATAGAGTCATTACCTCTTGAAGCGTTTCTGTATCGGTCCGATTTAACAACAGCGGTCCTTTTAGTGAACTGCCTCTCGTTGCTATCCCTCCAGGACTTGTCACTAGGTTCGTCATCGCAATCCAGAAGATCCTCGAGACTAGCAGCTCTCCTAAACCGCTGTACATAACTCCTAGACTTACTCGTCTCCCTCAGAGTAAGATTGAGGTACTTGCTCTTGAGCTTATTCACAATACCAGGTCCATATTGAAGTTCTTCAGAGCTATCACTTTCGCCATCCTCACTTGGTATTCTGTTCCTAAGAAGGTTATTATCCATACTGTTCCTCGTAGAGTCTGCTTTAAACTCTTTATTCCTCACTTTTATTTCCACAGCACTACTATTATCGTTATCGTGATGTACCTTCGATACGTACTTCAGGTGCGCCTGTTCGTAATTGTCGTTCTCGTTTCTGTTTACACGAGGAGCGTCCTCCGAGTCGGAGCATATAAGATCCGCCTCGAGGCGCATGTTGATCGCGACTGGAGTGTCTCCGTGGTCGGAGCCGTTGACGGGAGCAGTGGCGCCAGCTACGGCAACTCTGGAATTGGAGCCATGAATACCGGCTGGACAGCAATCCTCGTCGGCTGCTTGTACAGAAAACGGGGTGGAGGAGGGCGCCGAGAACGAGGATGATGTATTGGTATTGGAGGTGTCCTGTCCGAGGAGTAGTGCAACTGGACCTGATGACAATTCGTTGTTGTTATCTTGAGGAAGACTACTGTTACTACTATTACTACTGTTGCCGGCTCCAATAACAGCCGAACACAACTTCGAGCTAGCTCCATTGCTTGCGAGTACTTTACTCTGCTGTCGTCTACGCTGTATGAGATCCCTTTTCCATTGGGGCACATTACCAGCGCCGGAAGCCATCTTAACGTTACTATCACGATGTATTTCAGTAGTTTACCACCCACTATACACAATAAGTAATAACGCTGGTATTATCACCAGCGCGACACAGCACCACGCTTCACCACCGCGTTACCGGCTTATTACAAGTCCTATTAAAGCGGCATTTTTTTTATTATGTATCACCTTTCTCACGTCAGCCGATCGTTTATTCGCGCGAGAACTGGAGTAGAATTTCTCGTGTGTGTTTGTATGACATGGAGTAGAGAGGCCCAGTTACACGACACGAAAATTTAATCTCTGCTTGATAAAGATGTTGAGATACAGTAACTTATCCGTATGTTCACGCGATGCGGGGTAAACGGATTTTTCTAGCTGAATTAACGAATATTATACGCGGGAGTTTAACTGGAGATGTTATAATGGAGGAACGCGTGAAAATCCAAACCGACACACCTGCCTTCGTCACGGAGCATCTGACTTTTCCAGGTACTCGACGATGATAAAAACCCCCCACAAGATGTTACTCCGATCTCAACTTTTCCTAGATCAGGCACTTGATGCCCGCTTAACCAACACCACCACACTATCGCCAACACTGATTATATCGTTCCGGAGTCACTACCAACACCGCCGTCATCAGTACCACCAGTTAGCGGCATCATCGATAGCGAATCCCCTCTAGACCTCCATCTGCGTGACGTCATCCACCTCACGAACCAGAATTATATGAAACACACGGTCTCCTCTCGTGATCGGGAAAGGGAAGTTCAATTGCATTTCTACTCGCCAGGTGGAGACACAAGCAAATGGCCATGGTGTATGCTTGCAATAGAGCAGCTGCGCAAATCTTGTGAATCCATCTTTAGTGTTGGCTCATGAATGTATATCGAATGCTTCAAAAACGTTTTAGAAATTAAGTGAAGATGAGAGCACTGTTTTGTAATTCTTAAATTTTTGTTTATTATTGATTCTCGGTCCTAGAGTCATATTCAGATGATAAGGAGTGAGTTCTACCGTCTTCAAAAATTTGTTGTGTGAAGTACAAAAGCCGTGTGAGTCATCGTATACTATTTCTTAAGAGCCAAATAATCATTGATTGATTGAAGTTGGAAATTCCAAAATACATTGTTCTTTTTTTAATATAATTCAATTTTTCGAATTTTAGAATCGTATTCAATATTTCTGAGTTTTTTTAATAGAACTGAGTGAAACTGAGTTTTATACTATATAAATTTAACGTTGTTAAGAGTAAGTTAAATATTTTACTTACGTACGGTATTTATAAATTATGTGAAATGAGTTTTTATTTTGAACCTTTTAAATATAGAATTTTAAATCGTGTATGTTATGTACAGTTGAATAGTATGTGCTGTTGCAAAAAGTCTGAAATAAAAATAATTACTAGATTAATAATAAGTTTATTTAAAAATTAAAGTTGTTGTTATGACTTCTGTTTCAAACTACTTTAAAAATATTACGTTCTATACAATTTTACAACTCCTTTGGAACATAGCTTAAGGAAGCTAAGCTGAAAACTCCAATTTTTAATTGGCTAAAACTTTCATATCGAACAATTTTTACCAATCACGAGTCTTGTTTTCCAAGTTTTCTGACATGTACGATTAGTTTGCAAGGCTCTGAAAGCGTCCTAATTGTAGTTGGTTCAGTCGCGCAGTTTTTCAGTTTAACAACTCAGGTTTGACTCAATGGATTTATTTTTCATATCTTATGTACTAACTAGAAAAATATATAACGAGTCGTACAACTCAGTGATTCAAATGTACTATCTAAAAAATTACGATAGTAGTTATATGAAAATATAATGTATCTATGCATTGTATTTCCAACTATATGTATAGTTAGAAATTATACATGATTGCGAGCATGATCTACAAAGGTTTTAATAACGGAGAATATCGGATAACATAACGAATTAGGAAATCTATTTCCGTTGTTTTTTAGAATTGTATAATTTTCGAGTAGTTTTTGGCACTCGCAGTAGTTCTTAATACTTGTCTTATCAAGTGAGCAGCATTAATATGTTCAACGGCAGATGGCACCACTAGATCCTTTAGTAGGTTAGAGAGGATTTGACCGTTTACCGTGCCGATATTGCGGCATTGCTACCACGATATTTTCAGTTGTCTCATTTGAAAATTAGTAAGCAATAGTATACATACATCCAAATTCAATATCTCCTTCTAGTAGACCATCTGTTCCCTACTAAGAATCGGAAACTGCTGTAAGGTTCTCTTGAAATGAAATTTGTAGGTGCAAAGGCACCATTCGAGCTTTGTCGAAATAATCGTACTAGTCGGTAAACTCAGAAAATAAGACTTTGCATTGGTCAAATTTTGCGATTTGACAGTTTAATCAATCACATATCTAACTTTTTAGTCTTACGACTCAGCAGAAAAAGCTGTGAAGGCTTCGTAATTGAATCATCTTTATATTTCCATTTTGTACAAATATATGCATATTACCGCTTTTATATTGTCGTAATGTGTTGAAACGACTGACTCGAGGTTATAAGAATTACAAATAAGATACATATGATTACTAGGGCAGATTCGTTCTATTTCCGTTGCATGAAATGATAGTTGTATTTATAAATTTACAATTAAGAAATTCGTACAACATTGAACACACACATTTGCGAAAAATTATTGTAATCAATTTGTGAGAATAATTTAAATGGTGAATGATTCCTTACTGTTTATATGTACCTACAGATAACATTATCAATAGTTAGTAACACTTCAAATATGTAACGTGGAAACTTATGGCGCCATCTGGAATGCATAACAGGAATCATAACCTGATCCGCAGCAGGAATTCCTACGCGACACAATATAGTACCAAGGAAAAAATAATAATTGCTTGAACCAGGATAATAAACGTCTGTAGAGAAATCGAATGACAGATTTTCTATATTTTCTGTAGAGGAATATATGTATGATATGATGAATATTTAAATGAACGATTTTTTTCATTCATGTCCGTGACGACCAGCCGGCGCCAGGGGCGTAGTTAGAACACGTGTTCTGTGCCAAAGAATTCAACGGTGTTATTAATAATCTTCGAAACAAATAAATACTAACAAATTTGTGATGAAATACCCAATATTTATTCATATATTAGGAGATGCTTTTTAGTAGTATTTTTATACATACTCAAATGCATTTTTTGGTCAGGTAAATGGTAGCTACGCCGCTGATATACGAGACTTTTGTATTACATATGATATGGCGGAGTAATACACGATATTTTCTCGAAACAAGAACTGCCAACCTAAAAGATATGCCTTTATATCCAGAACATCATCGGAGCATGAAAGACAAAAGAAATTTTTACAGATGATCCATTTTTCCAAAGTGCGTTTCACATCGCGCTATTTTTCCCGAAAGGTCCTCGCTTTTTAT
Organism: Cephus pulcher; assembly: GCA_030142455.1. Classification (NCBI taxonomy): domain Eukaryota; kingdom Metazoa; phylum Arthropoda; class Insecta; order Hymenoptera; family Cephidae; genus Cephus; species Cephus pulcher. The sequence continues at coordinate 117,885 of JARQTB010000838.1, forward strand.
TAAGGCTTTCCAAAGAACCAGAATTACCGGTTGGCAACAACTCCGAACAAGGGCGTGTTCGATTGTGTTCGCGCACGCTTCACTGGTGTGTGAGTCAGACTCAATGCTGCCAACTGCTATACTGACATTTGCCAATTTACGATTAGTCAATGTCAAATCTTATTAAATTCTTAATGATGTACTACAATTCTTTAAAGTAGAATGAATATTTTTTTCTTCCTGACAAAGCATATACAGAATTATACATAAATATATGGAATTGAGAACAATATACTTTTTTTTATTTAAGATAGTCGCGCAAAGTATGCATTTCTACCAAAACTACGTTCACGAGAGTTATTCTCCATAAACTTTCTAGAAACTTACTATCAACAATAAAACATTTACTAAATGAAAATACCAAATAGCTGAGTGTCAGGAAACAAGAATTTATTTGTTTAAATGACGGCCGGTCATCATTAAAATGTTAACGATATAATGATATCTAACTAAAGTAACCGTCAAGGAAATATTTTCATGAACCTTTGGTTGAACGCAGAGCACCTATTTAAAATTTGTCATGCTACGCCCCTGATTTTTTCACCCGAACGTTGGCAGCTCTGTCGATGCTCTATCTAAATGTCAGTGGTGGGGTTGAGTTCGTAGGAGGCGTTGTAAGGGGGCTGCGAGGGGTGACCGGCGTGCAACGCGATTTGGCAGTCGTTGGTAGTCGTGAACCGAAGCAGTCGGTGACGGGTTGTGTCTGGTTGGTGGCGTAAGAAGCGCGCAAAAGAAGTTCGGTTATAATTCATACATCCTCATTGTAATTCGTCTGTGTTCAAAAATGAGCTGGCAGGATTACGTTGACAAGCAGCTCCTCGCGTCGAGGTGTGTTACCAAAGCGGCGATCGCCGGCCACGACGGGAACCTCTGGGCGAAATCCGAGGGCTTCGAAGTGAGTAAATGATCCACGATGATGACGATTATAATCGAGCGAGAGACTCAAGGGGAAGGGCATTTACGGTTCGAACTGAGAGGCGTATACCTTCAGAGACTGAGGAACACGACTAGGCACGTTCAGTGGGATTTAAAATATTTAAAAATGACCATTTTGGATATCCATTTTGGACTACGCCTTGGACTGTGCAATAAGTTATAAACTATCTAGGGAATGATTTCCATATATTCGAAAGCTGCAAATACTAGAAAGGATTTTAGTAACAGTTTTAGCCTCTGTCTTTCTTCGTTTTGATAATGCTGCTCCAAAATATTATTAACTTAACGCGAGGTTCGGCCGAGTCTCTTGATTAGAATTTTGTTGGTATTGTTTAGACACACAGAGGTTTAAAAATGTAACCGTGCCACGTAGATACTTCTTTGTATCGTGAATTGTACGCAGACCTTAATGGGCGATCTTCGAGCTTCCCTTTGTACCGCAGGTTTTTTCTAGTGAGAAACTGCTCCGGATATATGTGGGACTTTACTTTTCTAGTTTTTTTTCTTTTCTTAAAGCTAGTTCTCTGTCCAATGGCAGGGCCGTGGTAGATGCTAGTCGCTACTAAAGGGGCCCCTGGAGGGGTTCTCGGGGATTATCGATCTGGGAAATATGTCCGGGGGCCATTGTGGAGGCCACGGATTCTCCTTTTAGGTCTTTCTCGTTGGCTTGCTTCACTGCGTGGAAATATTTATTTCTTATTCGGAGTGCGAAATACTATGGATTTATTTTCACGTGAATTTATCACTTTTTTAACTAGGGAATTTTATCAGCCAGTTATCATTTCAGCTTCGGATGAACTTAGGTATGGACGTAACAAGTTCTTTGCTTTTTTAAGAAGTGCTTACTGTTTTTGGAGTGCTGTTTCGTTTCAATAGTTTTTAAAAATTAGTTTGCTTTAGTTTTAAATAGTGCTGTGGCTTAATACCTGGACACTGGCAGGAGCTATTGTATATACGTCCAGTTATTCTCAAAAGTTTTGCTCATTCTGTGCACATATGAATCTATAAGTACAAGATTTCTTGTTTCTTTGTGCTGAATTCTTTTAATACTTTAAAAATTGTATTTGAGTGTAAATTCCCCTTCCATTTTTGTGCGATGATCAATATATTAAATAAATGTTGTTTATTCTAATTAAGAATGAAATTTTGCTTAACTAAAAGACGTTCTCTTATATCTTGACAGTAATTTATAAAGTTTTCAATTTAGCGACTGTGTTAAATTAAAAGTAAGAACCTTTTAGATGGCAAGGTTCAAATTTTGGGAGAAATGTACTTATTCGGGATTTGAACAGATTAGCCGGTGTGGAGATAGCTGTTCAGGGTTGCCAACCGCGAGTGAATATTTAGCGTACGTTCCAAGAAGGAATGACGTGGTCTGCAAAAAATGACTTAATATTTCTAATGGTGGAACTCAATAATCGACGAGTTGAGATTTTTAAAAATTCATTTCGTCGAATGTAACTTTTATTCCTGAATACTTTGCAAGAGTGGGTATGTCGGTATATAGATGCTAGGAGGAGACAGGAGCTCTTGAGAAATTCCACGTCGCTGTGCTGCTCTCTCGCGAACCGGCAACATCGCCAACTGGACTGGAGAGTGAGAGAATATCGATTCCAAAATGTCGCTCGATACCTCGTGGTAAGACACGAGATCCTTCGAAAAGGATATTCTAGAGAAACGACACAACTTGTCCAAACAAAGTTTACAAGTTATTCTGAATAGTAAATAAAATAATTTTTTTAACAGCTTTTTTTTCTTTTGGTCAATTGCACTTGAGAAAACAATTATTTATAGGCTTTTGCATAAGAATTCCTTTCGGAGGTATTTCGAGAAGACCTTTGATAATTTACGACAGTATTCCGAAGCACTGATACGCAAGAAGAAACATAACCGAGCACAAAGAATCTTTGAATATTTGTGACAAGAGAAATGTCATCCAAGTGAAAATCTAATGAGTGAAATGTTTTTGATTCGAATCGAGAATGAATCTTGTGAAAGGCATGGCCGAGAGTTCGCGAGTGCACTTTCCGGTCTGGATGCCAAAATGGCGACTGCCGGCCGGGCAGCAACCTTGCAGTGCCGTATGAAGTCGGTTATATCAATACACGCTTATCATCAGTGTTAAATGCATTATAACTTTATTGAAAACAATTTTCTTGTTTCTTCTTCTATTCGAACATTCTTCAGAGATTAAATGATGTATAAGATTGGTTTGTAGGTTTTTCAAATTTTAAAATGACTTCTAGAATCTTCAACACAGTGCAGTACGGCAAGAGGGACTCTTTAGAGGCAGGTTTCGCCATTTTTACTGTCAGTGTACGAAGACGGGTAGGCATATCAGAGGACTGCTAGTGTGATTCATACAATTCCAGTGACGTGCATAGAGCTCAGTTCACCCGTACCCTCCGCTGGTGCATAAAATGAGTCAGACTTTATTCCCTCTCTCTCTCTCTCTCGCTCTCTTTTTCTTTATGTGTATGTGTGGGTGTTGTGTGTTACCCCTCTCTACGTTTCTCTTTTCGTTTCCTCATCAGCACCCTCGCCCTGCTTTCTATGTTCATTGCAAATGCATCGCATCGGTCACTCTATGTCGCTAAGATGCGTCATTGCTGATGAAACACGATTTTAGATGTTTTTATGGAATTTCACGATGACTCAGCTCATTCCTTTTTTGGCCAGATCTTTCACGTGAAATCTTGTCACTAAGTGTCAACCAATCGTTTTCAGTGACAAATCAGAGAATTTCTTCGGTCAAGATTTACTTAACGGTACCGGCTCAATGTACTTGCACATAATCGGCCTAAAAATAAATATATGCACACGAGCCAAAGTTCGTACAGAAAAATTGTTCTTACCCGTTTCTAAAAAAATATTCTTACGAAACTTCGCAACACAATATACAGTTATTATTCATATACTCAGGAGCACGATCTTGAAGTATATATTTGGGACGTTTCCTGCAAATAAATATAAATCCGAGTGCCAAATCTCTTGATAATCTGCCACGACACACAACAAGAGGATCGACGAATCATCGATCACGTCACGATTCGTTTCTTTTTAATTATTTTCGCGTTTCACTCGTTTCTTCCGTTCAACGAGAGTTTCACTTGCTCCCGCCTGTCTCTATCATTCTTGCGAAATTTCACCGTTCATTTCTGCACATTTTGCTAATGCAAATTGAAACACGGCAGTATCTATTATTGTTGTTGCTATTCCACCTGCGAGCAGCGAAGGTGGTATCGCGTGTGACGCGACCGCATTTTATCTGAACAAAATCCAAGGTATAAAGAAAAAAAGTATATACAGCCGCGACTCGTCAATAATACAGGGAAGATAAGGTAGCGAAGCAAGGTCGAGGATTCTTCGAGCTCAAATAGCATTGAACGAACACCAAACGATACTTAATCGAGTCACTATACGTGCTTATATTTATGTTTTCTTGGTAATATGCATTCGCGCTTCTCCTTAACAGTTTATTGGCACAGAAATGTAAAAAAAAAATTATGAAACACGTCATATCATTCCCTACCGATGACTCATCGTCGGCCAGTCAAGTAACTCAGAATGGCTTTTTTTTTTATTTTCTTCGTTATCACTAGGAGTTACGTAGACATATTAATGCATTTTTACGTTAATCCATATGGCACGGCGGAGGGGGTGCTGAAATCGTTATCTCGCACATACGTTCTACTATTTCATGGCCTTGAATAACGGGGCAAAAATGAACCAAGTAGAAAGGAGGTCACCTTGGCCCAAGGTAATCGTCTCCGAGAGGATTCATCGTGTCTATCGCTGTGGCTCTATGTAACACTGTACATAGAGCACCGTATACAAGGTTCAGTACGGAAGGAGAGAGTTTTCTGGCTCTCTTTTGGTTCAAGACTTCATATGCTTGATATCGCTTATAGTATATACATATAAATGACATGGTATATCGCATATGTTTCCGACACACATATTACAGCAGATTAGATTGGTAAGAATACACCGAGTGCAGCATAAGTATTTCGGAATTTCTTAAACGAAGAAAAATACACCCAATAACTTGTGGTCGAGGTTGATTCAAGTTTTTTTTTTGCCGACGGCGCACGAAATGCATGAGTTAATGACGGTGACCTAACGAAGCATTTATTTATTTCAGGTGAGTAAAGAGGAACTGGCGAAGCTCGTGCAGGGTTTCGAGAAGCAGGACATTCTGACGTCGTCGGGTGTGACCTTGGCCGGTAACAGGTATATATACCTGTCGGGCACAGATCGTGTGATCAGGGCGAAGCTTGGAAAAGTTGGCGTCCACTGCATGAAAACGACGCAGGCAGTTGTCGTATCCCTCTACGAGGACCCCATCCAACCACAGCAGGCTGCCTCTGTCGTCGAAAAGCTTGGCGACTACCTCGTGTCCTGCGGCTATTAGGTTTGTAACGACTGTTTGTTTTGTCTTCTGGTGACTTTTGAACGGTAAACAGAACACGGAGCTGATAGATTACGACTTACAAACATAGCGTGGAAGATGATAGTCGTGTAGCTCGAACAATTCAGTGTTACTGGGCAAGGGGTATCGGGGGGAGAATGAGCTTGCGTCCAGTGCGTGATATATGTTTTTATTATTTTTTTTCTTTTAAATGGATTTCTAATACATTTTTAATTATCAAAATTTAATGTACTCGAGATTACTGTGACATCTTTAAGATTTCCCAGAATGGGTACAAGTTAGGTCGATTACTAGATTATTGGTAGCTGATGGTCACTTCCTTCATAGGTTTTACTATGATTTATCAAGTGGCAGGATGCTTTATATGTATACTTCATTGTCAAGTGCCACTTCACCACACACTATGCAACACAGGGATTACTATATTTAAATTACGCACACTCCTGGCGATGCATATGGTTATTCGAATCTCGTTGTCGCGAATATCGTTAAAAGTTTTGCGAGAGAATTATCCTCGATCTCGGTGGCAGCAGTCGCGGCAGCCATTTTAAGATTTAAGGTTTAAGGCAGTATTAAGAAAGTCCCGCGAAAATTCGAAATGTTCTCTTTCTGTTTCAGTAACCTCTGGGACCCAACACAAATATCTAATATTAATAATAATGATACGGTCGATTACTTTAAATGACAGTGAGAATGGGACGCGCCATGCCGCACGAGAACTGCGTTGCAAACTGTCGACGCAGCTCTGCCGCGCGATCCGATGACAGTACGAGTAATAAAACCAGGAAGTCGTCGCGACGTGAGTCGCAGCCGCTGCCGCCATCGTCGCCACCATCGTCGTGCGCCCTTGTGAACATCATCGGGCCATTTTGTCAAGCTTCGTAACCGCCGTATTAAATATGTACCGCGAGCCCATCCTCGTCGTGGTGTCGTTTCTCTATATTATTCGGGAGCGACACGCGCGTCTCTATTGGGCGATAATGGAGGCCTCTGCTCTTCTTTATTTTACTTTTTACCTTTAACGTCAAAGCTCCCTAGCCTAGAACGAGAACTGAGGGCAATAAAGAAAGGAAAGAAAAAACATACCCAATCAATGCACACGTACACGCGCGCGCGCAACAAGACCAATTATTAAGAATTGCGAGAAGAACAATGCATAAATCGATACAACATCCGTATTCGCAGAGTAGTATGTTTTGTGAATGTGGAATGGATCCAACGAATACTTTACCAAAAAAAAAAAAAGGAAAAGTATCGTTATTTTTTTTCTTAAGTTTTTCTCTTTCTTTCACTTACCACTCTGACTTTTTTGCTATATCTTCGGTGATACACATTTACAGTTAACGGACGCACATTTACATTTATTATACGGTACTCCCGTGTGCGATGGCGGGGGGGGGGAGAAGGAGGGGGGAGGGGTGTGGATAAGAATTATATCTGTACCGTTAAAAAAAGAGTGGTAGTGATACTACTGTATTATTACGTATACCATCCACGTTTTTCTAACGCTGATGGCAGCCCTTCCATACTTTTGGAAAGGGATTGTTTTTTTTTTTTTTTTTAAGGTATAGCAAAGTTCAGGGACGTATCGATCGATCGATCTAGGAATAAGGGAGATACTCGCTCTTGATACAGTAAAGAAAAAGAGAAAGATTAAAAAGAAAAACAGTAACGTCACTTCCTCATTGAGTTCCCCTCCTTATAAGCTATACCATTCATTCATTCGCTCATTGTATCGTCTCTTTGTAAAAATACAGCGCCGCATTAAGCGATTTTTGACTGTACCTTTCTTTATCACCAGAATTCTGAAAATGGTATGCTACTCAACAATGACGTCTGTTTCTCGGCACGTATTAAGAAATTGGGGCTAATCTCGTTCGGAGAAATCATTCGCTAGGCTTAAATCACTGTACAATGTAGTACATATGAATACTGTGTTTTTTGTTTTGGGCATCTCAAAAGTCTGTGGTACATAAACTAGATGGCGCTCCTTGACGCGAGCGCTTTAAAGAAGAAGAAAAAAAAAAGAGAGAAAAAGCTGAGTATCCGCTTGAAAAATAAAGGAAAAACAAATTGATTATCGTGACGAGGCTCAATAGTATATACACGACGTACACGAAGATCGTTGACTAAAATGAAATACTGATAATATTTGCAATCATAAACACATGCGTGCGCATGCGCGGTAACTCTTGGTTATATACGTGGACGACGATATCATATGATTCTCTGATAGGTTGGATATTCGGCCATGTATCTCCGTGATCGGCGATCCTGTTTTATTCGGATGAAATTTCTTTTGTCACTATGTTTATTCGTGTTTATTAAAAGTAGCTACTCTACTGTCTTTATCGATGCTACGTGTAATTAAGGAAAGACCGTACGATGTGTCATAATTGCTGAGACTTTTTCCTTTAAACGAATATAAGAGGAACAAGGAGGCTGGTGTGATCGGATTATTATTGATTTGTGCTTATAGATCGAACGCAAGGAGGAATTATAAGGATTTTTGTAGGTACGAGGAATGGGGAGTGGAACGATAAAAGAAATCCAGAACAGACACAGAATGACACATACACATAAATTCATAAGACCACGCGCATACACGCACATAGATGCCATTTGTCATATGTTTAGCGTACTATTTTTCGAAGCACCTACGAATTTCCCTGATCTGTGGAAGTTATTCACGTTGGGCTCCGACGACTGGTTATTTGTTTTAACTTTTCATTGTATCTTGTTTTCTGGATGCTCTGCCTGTGAGAATTTTTTTAAAGATGTCGGAATAATAAATAAACTATATGAAAGCATTTTAATACCACTGTTCTCGATCCTGCTGCTTGTACTATTCTGTTATATCGGGTGCGCCATAATTCACGATGCACCTTGACTGACTAAAGAGTGCATATGACGAGTGGCCCCATCGTGAATAAGATATTTTTTTAAATTCCTATGAAAAGGGATACGCGAACAGATTTACATTGGTTTATTCGAATTTGCTTCATCGAAACTACGCTAATTGCTACACGACTACTATACTATTACTGCTACTACTATTGCTACTGCGCTACTACTATTACTATTACTACTATTGCTATTGCTATTGCTATTGCTATTGCTACTGTCTTAATTAAATATGTGGACTGCTTAATGGATTTTCAGCCGAGCAATGTGTCATCGAGAAAATTTAAATGAAAACAAACAAAAAATGGTTACCAAGGAAACGTAGTGAAGGAAAAAAATTTTAGAGTTTCAAAACCTCACTCCGGCTAACTAATTTAATTACTATGTAATGATTTTTATTGATAACGAACGAAGGGGAAAGTAGTTGAAGGGAAAAATGATATCGAGAGAAATAGAATAAAATTGAGGTGATAATTTTAATAAAAAAAGAACCTGTCGGGTTTGGGTCAGGAATAATTTTTCTTCTATGGTATAAATACATACAGTATTGTCATATGCATACATCCACACGCATGCACACTATTTTCCAACGTAATCGTCATGATTCTCAGAATCTTTCCTTTATCGTGACATCGGAAGAGGAGATTATGAGTAGATAAAGATACTAAATTTTGCTTACGATTTTTTTGTCGTTCAACTCTCTGTCCCTCCGGATGTATTGTCGCCATGACGCCATTGAAAATTAATCCTTTGTCATTATACGGATAAACATAACATAACATACCAAGGAAGGGTAGAGAAGAGACAAAGAAAAAAGAAGCATGGAAATATGCGAAACAAAATGTAATAACAGAGAAAGAATGAAATCAATCGTTACCTTAAATCATGCGAGGCCCACTAGCCCCTTGCGCATGCGCACAAGGGAATCATTATCTCCGGAAAGAACGGAAACGACGAAGATGATGAGGACGATTCATGCCGGATATTAGGTGTAGCTTTGTAAAACGATATTTCCTCTTAAGATTTTTTTGCATACATCAAAAGAAAAAAAAAAAAAAGTGAGATTGTGTTAAGAGAGTAATAAATTTGTATAAAGTGGTGTGCGATTTTTCATGTGTTTCTCTCTTGTGTAATGTGCACATATTCGGTATTATGATTCCTGTTACCACTGTTTTCTACTGAAACCTGATCCTTCACACACGTGTATAACGCATCCATATTTATTAAATATTTTTGTTATAATTGATTAGGGTGAAATAATCGTGAGGGTATTCTGCCAGTTTTAAAAATAAAAAATTGTTTCAAATACACGTTACAGGAATACGTTATATAATGGAAGCTCGTGGCCTGACTGGAATTTCCTGCGATTCTGATTATGAATTTCTTCGGTTTTGTCGGTTGAATAAGAAACCGCAATGGTTTCTCGATGCTTTTTATTTCGTGGCAGCGGAATCTCCCCAGCGTGCAGTACGTGAAAGTTCCGGTTTCCGGATGGTTTTACGAAGAGGATGCTGAGGTCTGCGAATATCCTTTGATCTCGTTTCTCGATGTACTGTGTCCAGGGAAAATTGGAATCGCATTTTGTGTAAGGGTAATAAAAACTTTACTCGTGATCTCTGCATTATCAAACAACAGTACTGCGAATATATATTTATAACTATACAAAAGGCATTTTATAGTGCCGTTTATACACCAACGCTCGAACGTGCCCACCGCGATAAATTAAATGAAATAACGGCAACCGCTAGATCAGTACAAATAGGTAATATTTGAATGAACATTAAAATTTCTAAGGAATCCTTTCACCCTGGTGGAAGATGCCTAAGCATAATGCGCATGATAATATATCAAGGTTCTTGGACATTTTTTGTTGTTTTTTCTTTGGAAAAAAATAAATAACAATAAAACAGCGATGCTCACGGAACTTAAAACAATGTTGCTAACCGCCAATATCTCTAGAGTATACCGACGATGTGTATTTAGGGAATTACCATGTGTAAGTACGTACGTGTCCGTTTCCTGTACGACCGTCTACGTATATTTGCCAAAGGAAATATTGTTCTGTGCGTAAGGCGAAATAAAATATCATACATTGGAGTCCTCTCTACGTGAATAGTTACGCGTGCGTGCATTTCTATGTATATTTTTATGTATCATTTTTTTTTTGAAATCGTTTTAATTAGTAGCATAATTAATTCTAAAAAATATTTCGGGAAACCGGCAATTTAGGCTTTCGATTGTTCTGATTATCGAAAATACTTTATACGTGAGATTTTGGCCAATAATTCTTATTTCTATTTTTTCTTCCCTTTTTTCGATCGGCTCTTTTTGGTTGGTATGGTTGCATATCCATTGCGGATCCTACAGCGTAGATGGCAGTACCGTTATTTAGTATACGTGACTCGAATAATAACCTCGAGAGACAAAGAAATAAAATGGAAAATTAAGAAAACAACTGTGCGCTCATCCCATTTCGAAAACGTATATCACGCATACTTTTTGCCACGTCATATCTAAAAGCATGCGATTAAAACAAAAATGATTTTTTGTTTCTTAATTATTTCGGTACTTGATGATACCGATGATACTTGATGATCAATGATATCACGTGTGGAATATATACATATAAATATGTTACAAGGTGGTTTCCAGGACCATTTCCGTTGTATATTGGCAGTTTTGAGAACCTGTGGTGCTTTC
>JARQTB010000838.1:128995-232177 GCA_030142455.1 Cephus pulcher
TTTTTTTTTTAAAAAAACGCATTTGCTTGCCATTGTGGATGACCGCGGTCCTGGAAACTGCCGTCTGACATGTTTATGTATATATTATATATTTATGTATATTTTTGCGTGTAAAGCTATCCATTTTGTACTAAATCTTTGGCTATCAACGTAAAACTACGTAACTATGATTCACATGAAAATTTAAAACGCTTTCGAATTTTTTCTCCTTATTTGGAAGCAGACAAAAATCATATATCATACAAAAGAATAAGACGTAGCAAAGAACCTGATTATAAAAAAACAGAAAAAGACGCTTTTCTCAATTGGGACAAAACGCACGGCTCTCAATCGTCAGAACTCTTGACAATTAAATAATAACGAGTTATCATCGATATATCGAAGATCGTAATATATAATCTTACAGCAAGTATTACACCGTGATAGTCTACATAGGCGATGAACGATGAGCACGTATGATACAGCTATAGTAATATAGTTAGGGTGTCTGTGCCTTCTTCGTGTACGCTACGTCTTGACACGTATTACGCAATCGTAATAGTACAATATAATTCATATTCGCACTGTTTACAAGTGATAATATCGGTATTCGTACTGTGGCCATTTTTACTTTTTTTTCTCTTTTTTTTTTTTGGTATCCATTCAAATTCGTCACGTTCGACCACCCTATAGTTGATACACTGACGGCGTGGCTAATTGTGTGCAGGAGTTAATCGTGAATAGTACGAATACTCGTGAAGTAGCAGATCGATACTCGCTGAGTATTCACAAGTATCAAAGATGTACGTCATCCTCGCAGGTAAGTGAAATCGTTTATCGTAATTCAATACTTATCATTTTTTTCCCCCACTTCTTTTTTTGTATACTTTTTAATCATCATAAGGCAAGTGGTTTTGGTGATTAGCGGCTACGTATAAAGAAAAATCATCAAAGTTCAAATTATAATCTTATCGATATCTCTCTCATGATTCTCTAAAAGGCTTTAATTTAGTGTTTGATCCTTGTTTTTTTTTTTCAATTTAACTTCAAACTCTTCGATCTTATTCGTTCTCCTCCATCGCAATTTGTTATCAAGAATATGGTTTTTGGGGTATTCATAATTTTTGGATAAAATTTGAAGGGATTGGATTTCTGGTTATCATTGTGTTAATTAAAATTTCTTTTCGAGCGTAGAAAACACTTTTGTCCACAAGTTTATCGATCTGTTCAATATTTTCTTTTTCCCCAAAAACGATCTTACCTGGTCGCTTTTCTTATTCACGATCACTCAAACTTTTTGCCTTCACTTTCGAAATCTCTCTTAATTTCTGTCGTGACAGAGCGACGTAGTCGCTCTTACGCGATCTTACATCACGTCACTTACTGACAACACGCTGTAACGTAACAATGCCCGTGTTCCTCCTCGTGCTAAGTGATAACAGTAAAGACGAAAAATGAAATTAAAGAATCATGAGTGCACGTTCTCTAACACGAACGTCCAGCTTCGAAAGGATGAATACGGCTCCGCGTCCGAAGACGAGGAAATCCGTCGGCTTTGAAGTATATACTCGATATCGAATAATCGTCGTTTTTTCATTATCCCAATATTTCTTTCACCATTGACTGTCAGAATATTTCATTTTTCATTCGGCTTTGTCAAAAAACAAAAAGTGAAGTAACGAAATAACGCGCTATACACGGCTCTTTACGTTCAATTTATTATAATTTAAAAATTAAATATATATATATAATATATATATAATATTAATAATAATCGCGTTAATATTATAATATATGTATATATATAATTATCATCTATAACTTCATTAATATATTATTAAATCCAATCGTTATCATTAATATTATCATTGTTTTTTTTTTCATCAGTTTCCTTTTCTTCTATACCTTTTAATATTACGTGTATTAATGCTCGTTCACAATTATTCTCATCTCGCCCTCTTTGTTATCTTATGAATCCCTTATCTTTAAATTATATCCATTAATAAGTATCGTGTGTTATTCATAATCTCACATACTTAATTCCTCGAACTTTATCTCTTATGAAGTATGCACACACATTTTTTGCACAAACCGCACGCACTCTCTCTCTCTCTCTCTCTCTCTCTCTCTCTCTCTCTCTCTCTCTCTCTCTCGTGTCACCGTGAATCGCATTAGCGGTAAGTGGTAATGGTGCTCTCCGAATAATACTCCCTTTTTTCTTCAATTGCACATTAGACGGTATCCGATCAAAAGAGAAGGAGCGCGACAAAAGTCCCTTTCGCTTCTTGGGCAGTAAAAGGAGTGGAGAACGAACAATGAGAACGGAGAAAAAAGGGCAACAGATAGAAAACGAAACGCCGAAGAAAAGGAAACGTGTTTCCTTGGTCTTCAGTAATTGCGATAATTATTGCATTTAATTAAAAGGCCAGCGTCTTGAATCAGCGACGATGACAACGCACATTCGTTTCCGCGCGTGTCGAACTGAAACACGAGATTGCTGACCCCATAATATATATACTTTTAATTATATATATTATATATATATATATATTTATTTATATATAGCCATGTTTCTAAGCTCACTTTTCACGAATCTCCAATACGCAAGAACCATCTTGAATCACATTGCAATAAACCTATGGCGAAACTCGGAAGTCCATTTTAATTCTGTATCTCTGACTCCTTTCCGTCTCTTATCTTTCTTACTAGCTTAAACATTCATTCTCGTAAATAAATTAATTAATAGACTCATCAAGGTGACAAGAGTTCGCCAACGACCGACGGTCCATTCGCATCCAATCGTTCCGTTCCATTTTTATTCGCATCATTCCTAACCCAGTTTCTTCGTGTCTCCTTCGAGCATTTCCGAAAATACAAAAGACAAAAAGGTACACGATAAGATCGCACAAGAAGATCACTCGACTTGAGATGTGACCGACACTTACCAAGAACACCGTGGGGTTTCAAACATCGATTATTATTTTTTTTCCTATTTCTCCCAGAAATATTCCCTATCTGGAATATACGTTATACAAATTATATACGAAACATTGTTTTTTCTTAACCGTCTCGTTAAAAATCATTTTTCGCTTCTTCTTTTCTCGGTTGACACCCACGATAAAAATATAGAAACGGCTTCTTCTTGTTTCCGGCTACTGGCACCTTACCCCCGCGATAACTGCTGAAGTCGAAGAGACCCTTTTTTTTTTTTTTTTTTTGATGACAAAACGGCGTACACGATAGACGATGATCACTGCACTATGCAACAACAGGGATTGCTCGATATCGAAAGGGTCCTAGTAGACAACGGCAGATCCTGGCTCTCCGGTCGTTGGCTGATCGTCACCCTGGCGCACCTGGGCTATTGGTTCTCCAAGGAGTAGTGTCGCGACCTCTTCCAGAAGCTCTTGAAGAATCCCTTCTTCTTCGGGGCGTCCGCAGTCTCGCCTGCAACAGTTAAAGAAAACAGGAACACTCAGTGCGGGTCACGATAAGACGATGCTGTTTGGTCATTTTCACTTTCGCGTGACGCGATGTGAATACGGCTTAAGGAGATCTGTCTCTCTCTTCCTCTCCCCCTACACTGGCAGAGCCCAGGGACACGCGAGAGCTGCGCTTCGCTCGTTCCATGTATTTCAACCACGTTTTGAGGCGTGCAGTATATTAAGCACAAGGGACGTCCTGACAATGTGTAAGGTTGGTACGCTGCGACGCATCACAAGTGGCGACACTTCCGCTTGGCACATCCACCGATTATACCAACACTAGAGAATTTAATTTTTACATATATGCCGTGACTGTATTTTTTATCTTGTTAAATTAGTCTTGATTTTGGAAAAGCGAATATTCATGTACGTGCTTGGATCAGTGATCGATATTTTATGAAGGCCGGTTTACAATGGGTCTTCTTACGTTTTTAGGTGTGTTCGAAAATTTTCCGAATGGTTTACGACGCTCTTACCGGTTTCAAATGTACCGAAAACATTTCTTCAACGACATATCGGAACGAAATTTTTCTTTTCTTTAGCTGTATCGTCACGATAAAATACCGAAGGAACATTAATTGCTCTGTAATTATTATTTTATAATAAAAAAACTGAGTACGTCAATATGACAGAATCGTGATACGTATTATTTTTGACAATTATTAAAGACCACGAATCTTATCGGGGATGACCCAATCGCTGAATGTCAGTTATTAATGTTCGCTTAAAATTTTCATATAATTCGCAAAGCTTGCAACTTAACGTTTATGCAGAACGTGACAGAAATTTATGATCGATGATAAATAATTTAATGGAATTCATGTATCGATTACTGCATACAGGATGGCTGGTACTGAATGTATGAGAATTGACGGAGCGAATATAAGGTATACTGGATACCCAGTAAGTTTGTTTCTGGATCCCCATGGAAGTCAGAGGATCGAGAAATGATTTTTTTGAGTGCAGAAATTAAAAAAAAACCACGAAGTTGGGAAATCAGGAAGAAAAAACGAAAGTGAGTCCGTAAAGTTGCTGAGTGGGAATCAATACCAATAGTGTACCTATAGCATATACTACACACTCACATACGTATATATAGACTATGTTATATAGCGTCTGTACTGTACGTTCAACTCAGAATCTCGGGTTTCCGGATCTTCGGTGCGCAGCATCCCTTCAATTTAAACCAACGTGACGACACTTGTATTCACGATTTCGCTACTATTCTCGTCAATGCGCTCCTAATCCTATTTCTGAACTCCCATTTTCCTATTAATAGGACAAACAAAGTCGTCTTTCTGGAGCTACGTGACGTTTACGCGTGCATCATGTGCCTCGTGAGGCAAAATCCACGTTATTAATTGATTCGTCGCAGTAGAATTGGTGGATAGATTCCAAAGTGCTTACGTATAATAAGATCGAATGAAAATTCTGACCTGAAAATTCAAGGATTGAATTTGACATATCCGAAAATGTCCAGTTCGCATTTGCTCCTGAGTTTTTGATAAATAATGGCGAAAGTGGTGTCGAAATGACATTTAACCTTGTAGAATGAGTCATTAGCTTCATTCGGAAAAAAATATTTTTCAAAATTCCTACTATAGACGATTTTTTAGTTTCTTTAATCCCAGTGGAACATTAGGGCCTATTTCTGTGAGAAGTATCCCACCAATTATTTAGTATCTATTTTGGAAGGCATTTTTGCTCTTCACTGTATGACACGTAGAACCGATTTACAACGTTAATTGACTCTCTGGACCAAATAATTTTTAACATTTCGTGTGTGCAATTATACTGTAACGGATTATGTTATTTCGACGTTTTTTTTCTGCGATATATCAAACCTAACTAAAATATTATATCAATTCACAAGAAACATCAAATTCCCTAGATACGTCTATGTGGGTTCATACCAGTTAAGGGATGAATAGATAATCATTATGTCGATTTTAATAAGTGCAATAGTACCGCGTGAAGTTGGCTCTATGATAAAAAATCAAAGGAGCAGACTTATCCGATTAAATGGATAATTAATCTGCGTATGTTTGTGTGTATGCACGTGTGCATGTAAAAGTAGTAATAAGACGTAGACTCTTCATGGAAGAAGGAATGACGTTATTTTACAAAGAACTAATTCTTACAAATGTTACCAGCCTTATTGCTGGACAAATTGTCAAAATCTTCAAATACACAGCTGTATCCTATTTCCTCTGATTTTCCGTACTTCTGCTGCTTTACTTCAGCCGTAGTACCGTTGGAAAATTGGCCAGCAACCAAATACCGAAAACTTCTATTAATACAGTCGACGTGCAAATATCGACTGCCGGGAGCGTTCGAAAATTGAAATTCTTGGAAAATAGTTAAATCTCTTTTTACTCGTTATGGAAATTGTTCACCGTGATATTACAATATTAAATGCCCATGGAGGATTGACGATAAGAAAAAAAATTAAGATAATCAGCCGTTCAGTTTTTGCACATACGTGAATATCTTTACGCCCGTATGCCTACATGAGAGATCGATCGATTGTAGCTCATAACCTAACTTAATAGTTACACTAGCGCTATTGTACTTTTTAAGAAGAATAAAAATCACTCGGGTCGCATCCCTGAGAATCGAACCAAAAATTCCAATTCCTGCAGCGTGAAGTAGGAGTTGCGTGCGTTTAGCCTTAAAAAATAAGCCATCCGCTCGGTAAGAGGTCCTGCCAAAAATAGCCTGCTCATATTAATAGTCGAGGAATCCGCCTCTAACAGACATAGAGAGAGTGTTGCTCTTCGGTACGGTAACTCCAACACCGACAGATTACAGCCAGTGGAAGTGCAGAGTGGAAAAGATATTTTCGAGCGGGAACGTAACCTAAGTTTACACGAGGACGTTAGTCCTGTGCTCGGTAGACGATTTACATGGCAGCTACACTGTACGGGTTTGCTTGAGCCTAAGCCGAAAATTTATGGAATCCGAAAAGTTGCTAGAAATATTTTTGGAACCTTTCAGACTGCGAGACCTACCACGCCCTGTGCTAAACACCCTGGATATTCTCGAGGATCCTTTATGAAAGGTCCTACCGTGTACTATCTCCTCGGTCAAAATGGTCGTCCTGGCAACGAGTTCGATCGGATTCGAATTCCCCGTGTTCATGCGTATATCCCATAAATATTACTACGAGCATTGGCTAATTTTAATTAAAATTTTAAAAAAGTTATAGGTATACCATATGTTTATTTGATTAGCGTGTTTCGGTAGCGGTATGCTTTTTTGAAAATTTTCCAACGACCTCTTTGGTTTATTTCTGTAGTGGATACTCTCTTACGACAATATTTCGGCTATTTCTTATTTGCCGTTGACGCAAGGCTGCCGAGTGTTTACGTAAAAATAGGCACTGCGCCCCTAAGGGAGTGTTCAGGCGCGGCGCGAAATTCGATTCCCTTTAATTTTTATTCCTGGAGAGTTTGTGGCGGTGGATTCGTTTTTACTGAAAGAAAATCAAATGTTAACAGAAACTTACCAGAGTAGGGGCCTGATGGTAAAACTGTATCTTTGCCTTTACCCTCCTTGCTACCACTTCCTATAACAGAAAACGATAAATGTCCATAAAGTACCTGCTGCTTGTAACTCTACGAGCACTAAACAATTGTCTGGCTATAGAAGGTGCACTAACATCATAGTTTCTAAAAAGGCGATTGCTTTGTACATCGAAAGTAAGGCAGAGAAGAAATATCTGGACACTGATCTATCCAAATGAAAAAGTTAGTGCTGATGCTAATGGGATTTTTTTATTTTTCAAAATTATACACTTATCATCCCTTTTGTTCCCTTATCTACGTGATCGACGTAATCAGTGAAAATAATCATCCTGCATTGCATACAATCAACCACAGGAAGATTGATAAAATCCATTTTTAATCTGACAAAAATTCAAATTTTTCAAATAAAATCACTGTTAAGGTGATGCGCTATACATATGTATACAGCATATAAAAGAGAACCGGTATGTCCCGTATAAACAGGATTTCGATAGTGTCCTGTAAAACTGGAAATATTTCTATAGAAATACTTTATCGAAATCCTTGTGTTATATTTATATATAGATATAGGAAGTGAAAAAAGTGATTAGGACAGCATCATAGCCACGCACGATAATATTGGAATGCTTTCAGCTGATTAGATATAAATTATCTCGTATCCTGCTGGGCTCAAAAAGGACATTATCTAAGAGACATAATATAATAGAAACAAAAAAGACACATGCATGTCCATTCACTGAGAATTTAAACATTCAAGAGCTTTTGATTATTCCGCTAATACAATTTTCTCAAGTAATATTCGTTTTCAATTGGTCCTTTAACCCTATTTATTCAACCTTCAAAAATTAAGGTAGTATGCCACAGTTTGGCTAAATAAATGTCAAATAAATATCTATATATGATTTGTTAAATTCCCCAAAGAAATATAAAAATAAATTATATAATTTTTTTTGACAATTTATTTAACCCCTTAACGGTTACCTGGGCTCTCGATGACCCCAACGTAAAGCGTGATCCTACTGAAATGTGACTGTTGAGGTTTAATACTAGCAAATAATAATTATTCTCAGAAAAAAATCATAATGCTTTCCAGCATTTATTATACGGACGACGTTTGACTAGTACTAATTGTTAGTTTCACCGTGTATAAATACGTTTGTAAGGTTGGCGGTTGAACCTAACCTTGGAAGAGCACGTGGTTACTAGCAGTTACTAGCATCGAGTGTATAATTTTGCTAAATAGAAATAGTTACAAATTGAAAAAAAGTATAAACTACGTACTGGCAGACGTTTCGTGAAAAAATGGCCTATAAAACAAATCGAAGGAGTATAATTGTGCACAATTTTTTCGCGCAATACTCCTTCGCCACGTTTTTTCCCAGCATCCACGGTTCGACAAAGAGCATCCCAGTGGAAAAGACATGGACGCCCCGTGACTGCTATCAAACATTGATTTTTCCATTATTGTAAGGTATGAAGTTTTCCGCGAGCATATTTCAATGCATGGATAAACTTATTAATTTTTACGGAAATCAAAGACGTTCGATCAAATACAGCCATTTTTCGCCCATCACTTCAATTTTCCCAAACTTTAATAAATAATATGTCAAACCACAGACGCAGTACGCTGAGCTCTTTCGATTGGGGAAAAAAAGCTGTGGGGGTCCATTTAGAGCATAATTCAACCGTTCTATCTTAAGCACTTCTTATTTCCTATAATACGGAAATCAAAGCCATTTGTCAATCGGCAAATTCTGAATGAGCTGTCAATATGTACATTAACTTGTGTACAGGATATATATATATACAATGATACATGTAGTATATGTATACAAAAGTCATTAATTCCACTAACCAATAACAGGAGATGCGAACTTCTTAAGGAAAAGTCAAGTGTCAGATATTGTGAATGACTAACAACGAACTGTTACATAGACTTTATTATTGGCTGTCATAACGAATGACTATCGCGTAAAAGGTATTTCTTTGATAAAAAAAAAAAAAAAAAAATCTTGCAATTCCAGCACTCAAGATATTCCGCTGAAGTTGCACCTGGCTCAATCGGAGCGATCGTTTAAAGGCACTGTCGGCGGTAGAAATTGGATCGCGTGATGAACTGACATTATGTTTGGTAACATCATTGAGGAGAGTGACGCTACCATGATCTAGGATAATAGGAATCGATTTCCGGCCTATAGTACAATTCATTCAGTAGCATTCGACCAAACGAATGTGAGAATTTTCGTTGAATTATCTCGCCTAGGTAGGCTGAGCCGTTCCATTTTGGAAATATTCCAGCGGTTCCCTTTATTTCGCTGCAAATCGCTGGCAAATTTCGCGGAAATAAATGGCTAGTCAAAATGAAGACAGGGTCGACAGTCACTTGAATAAAAAAAGAAAAAAGAGACAAAAAAGCGAAAAGACCGGTCTACCCATTTCCCTACATATCCTCATAAGGCATCCCACATACATAGACTAACATCTCCATAACTGTTCTCTATATATATATATATATATACATATATACCGTGTCATGCGTGATGCATACACACATGCTTTATAGTCTTGGCCATTTAATGGGAGAGATCTTGTCTAGTCATTCGCACGGCAAATGCAGCCAACGAACCTTTTCTGGCTGTTAGTACGAGGCATAACGTTTCTTTAAGAGTCCCAATTTTCTGGGCCAAGGACCAATTGCCGGTCGGCCATTTTGCTCGCGAGAGAAAGGACTCTGCTCGGCGGACGGTTCGCCAGTCAAAAATGGAACGGCAGGAGAAAATAAATAAATAACAATTTCGTGTCTCAAGTTTCTCCGTACTTTGAGCAGCATCCTGGTACGTATCTCGTTAAAGATCGAACGGCTAATTGAATTTTAATTTTCGATCTGCCGCCCTGCGTTGCGATAATTTTGAAAAATTTGCCCAAAGTTCGTTGAGCCGGCGAGAGAGTGAGAGTGGTCGAGGTTACGAAAGAGGGCAATGCCGCGCGGGTACATGTGCTCCGGCGTCGGCTGCTGGGGGTGGTTACTCTCCCTCTGAATAAATCAATAAGTCCCCAGACCGAGCGACACACACCCTTAGTCAGGGCCGTGCCGTCTTCGAAGGGTACCTGGATCGATTCGCTTTGGAACTGTCCTGGAGTCTGGGCTTCCTGAATCCTGCATTTACCTTCTTTCCCAGCAGTTAATTAGCATTGACTTCTACGGCGTTAAAGGTTTTGAGATCGCGATTGGATTCACGAAATTTTTGTTTATCGAATTTTTTGACAATTTTCTGTACAAGTTATCACCGAAATTTCTCGTTCCCGATTTTCTATTACTTGCGGAATATTTTTGGAAATACCTTTTGGTACCAGCTCATATTCGAATAAACATTAATGTTTTTTCTCCTGCTTCACCTGAGACACACGTGAGACACTTTCTTTGCACAGTGTTTATAGCTTTTTCACGTGTCTTTCATTTTATTAATTAATACCGTCACCGGGAAATGCCCGATCGTTTAACTCGGACGTGCTACTTAATTACACGAAGGGTGGTACCGATAAGAGGGTATTCTTCTATGAAAGAAGTTCAATGGGTCGAGTTGAAGGGTTAGTTACTCTTTTTCACCCTTTATGAATGTTTCCCACAAGTGCCTATAGAAAACCTTCGATCCTCGACCCTTAAGCAAATCATATGCTGCTAATTGCTGTATACATATATATACAGCAACCGACGACAACAAAGTCTAATTGTAAGAAAAGAACATCTATACGACCAATTTTGATCTCACTCGAAGATTTTCAATGAAGTAAACGATATATCCGTTTCGTAAAAAGTTCCTGGAGTCCTTTGAAAATCGGCAAAAGGATGCACGCTCGCAGCTGTTGCGCCGATGCGTGGGACACTATAAAATCTCATCTATTTATAGTACAGACTCCTCGTAGCTTCGGGCCTTGGGGGGTATGGTACACTGGCCTCGTCACAAGTGCATATTCGTCTACGGCTGTAAGCATGTACCCTCCTGTACTTATGTCACGTACACGTATGCTCTAACGCAAGCGTAACGTCAACGTCACATTTTCTACTCGGCAAGTTTTATAGCAGCTTGATTCACGCGTCCCAGAGATTAAGCCGCCATACGAGTCCCTCAACTGTTACACATCCGGTCATTGATTTCCGGCGTTTCGTTCTTCATTTTATAATCGGAAAAAAAATCAATAAAAAGAAAAAAAATTGAAATTTTGAAGAACCAACACGATTCGTCGCAAGGTTATTTCGTATGAAGATAATTCGTTGTACCTAATTTTAAGCGGTCGCGTTTGCCAAGCAATAGCCCGTGGGGCAAGTAATACTGCGAAAGGACATCTAACACACAAACAGTTGACATTCGGATAGGTAAAAGAATAATTTGAAAGCCGCCGTGAGGCATCATCACGTTTATCAGCTACGACCAAACACCGACTCCAACGCTTCCAGGGTGTCACGTTTCACGGAAATCTCGTCTGACTAAAGTTTCAAATATCGCGTGCATTCTTGAAATTTTCATCGGGCGCTCGAGTCAGGCACTCGTCTGAAGGCGCGCATTATCACGCAATATCTATACGATCCAGATAGATAGACAGTTAGACGGCCAGATAATAGGATGTTGGCGATGTAAAGAAATGTAGTAACAAAACATATTTTCCATACGGAAAAGATAAAAATGATCAGTCGACAACGATGATAAGGATCGTTCGATGCTCGTCGTTAATACGATTACAATCATACTGTTATAAGTGAGTAAAATAGATAGGATGGAAAAAAATAAAAGAATTATTTATAGAATAATTGTTTGTAGGTGCACTTAAAATTTAAATCATTTAAAAAGACAAATATTGACAGATACGTAATCGGATTCGGCTATCAGTGGCATACTTATCGTTACAGATAAAGGACCTATACTTCCCAAACTGTAGATATATGTATAACAATCATAGTATATAATGATAGCGAATTAATAAATATTACAGGATTTCATGACAACGAGAAGTTCCGAGAAAGTCGAACTATCGTATGAAGCGAGTGGAGCTAGAGGAGGATTTTGTCCAGGTTATCTCATGATCCTCTAGCGACGGTAATGGTCCAACTCTAGTCTGTCAACGCAGAGTGAAAAGGACCTGAGAATACAAGTACCAAGGTAGTAGCAAGAGCGATAAACAGTTGGAAATATTACTGAGGAGTAGCACGGACACGAACCCTGAAGAGTGCGGTAGTCTAGTAGCAAGGAATCCACTGGAGTCTAACAAGCAAAGTGCACTTCTGGTGAAAATAAGGTAGGCTGACTCGTGGCCAAAGATGCTGACTACTTTTACGCTGTAGATATACGGTGGTCTCCGTTCCTAGAGAACTTCTCCATCTGGTACGTCCTCGTTAGAGCAGCGGACGAGCGTCTTTTTATCGTTCTGTCGCCGGTATCGGATTTCAAGCAAAGGAAAAGAAAGAGGGTCGAGCAAAGAGAAATGCAGAAGTAGTGAACCATGATAACCTTGAAAACGAAACGCGATAACGGGAGATTCCAGTTCAAATGACTTTTCATCCTCCGTTCGATTTAACACGAACGACCGATGTTGACTGAATCATCGAGTCCGTTTAGGAAATTATCTGTTGATTAATTTCGCATGTGTCTTTTATTTTATCAGTTCTGCAGAAATCTCTTTTTTTTTTTTTTTTACGAGGGATGTATTTCTTCATTTTGCCGTTGATATGCGTGTGTTCCATGTCTCTTTGGCATTGGACCAGAGCAGCCAGCGCGGCGCCATCGCAGACCAACCATGGTCGAAGAAATGGGGAGATGCGCCCTTATCCAGGCACTTTTATCTGGTAAGGAAACGAACGACGAAAAATTAAAGAGAGAAAAAAGTTTCTAGCATCGTTGGTCACATGCGTTGTCGCATCACAGAATTCAGTAGTCAATGGTCATAGTGCCTGATATACCTGTATATTGTGTTTGATGCATTGTCGACAGGTGGACATTATTTGAGCGCGAATAATTCTGGAAAAGTCACCGATGCCAGACCGTCCGCGATACGTTGGAATTTATTGACGTTTTTGAAGTATGGATAGTCTGAGAGCGAAATAAAAAAAAATGAAAGTCCATTTAATGAATAGGCCCGTTTAATAAAGCGATCGAACGTGTCGTGATGAGTTTGTTGGGGGACGTATAGGGTAGCATCTGTGTGACTGGTCGCGAATGGGCTTCGCCCATTCTCATCTACATTCGCAGAATCAACCCTTTTGTACATTTTTTTATTTTTCACTAAAGAGCCCAGGAGAGTATATCGCTGGGGTGGCTACCACACATATACTGGTCGGTGTGCCAGAGCAGACGGGAGTAACGATTGCAACCCCTCTGATTCCACCCTCGCGAACGGTCGCGGCCCTGACTTGCGCCCTTCAACCCTCATCCACCTCACGAGCGGACGTCCACCCCCATCGGGACTTACTGAACGTACCGAAAACATCGGGCACTGGGTAATAGGCTAGTTTCAAATCCTTAGCACTTGGCCCAGAGGTGTACCAAATTTATGGCAATCAAATTTTTAGTCTTTCCGGGCTGAATTGCTATATTGGAATTTTCTGAAAGAGCTTTTCAAAATTGATCAGGCGAGGTCGTTACTCGTAGACGGTGCAATTGTTTGACAAAGATTTTTTGTGTATTCACATACGTACGCTATCGTTGTATAAATAAATCATCGATAAGGAACTGCCTCGAGTTGCTACTGTAGTACTTCTGTGTCGTTTCGTTTGGCAACAAGTAGTTGGTAATGTTTAAGGATTTCACGTAAATAAATATTTCATGGGAAAATTTGAACCTAAAAGTGCTCGGTCAAAATCTATAAACTGCGGGATGATTTTACGACGTTTCAAGTGTGACAGGAGAAACCGCGTGCTCCGCGAAATACGAAGGTGGCTCCTTTGTTCGTAGTAAGGCCGCCATTTTGCATTTTTCTCGAGGATTTTCAATATTTATTTTCTTTATTATACTGCTTCGTCAACTGGCGCAATAGACAGTCAAGTCGGCACCGGTCACTGATACACGTTGCAAATTCTGATGATTTATTTTATATGAAAGTAATTTTTAAGCTTTGTTTGCAAAGTTGTATAAAAATATATCACTCATTTTAAATCTCAATATATTCTAGTTGTTTATCGATTTTCAGCATCGATCGTGATGTGATCATGATAAAAATAAAGAACCGTTCGCAGCGTGTAACCGCATCTAATCCTTGTCTCTCCTCACGATTTCAAGGTTGATTACATTCTGCTACAATGCTTCTCACGAACGCCGCTAGGCTACCGACGATGGTAACGTGTTCAACAAGCTAATAAAAAATGTTATACCAAGCGAATACTACGACACTAGTACCCTCTGACGGAAGCTCTGTGAAGTTCATTGCAGCACCCAATTCCGAACGAAAAGTATTGGATGAGCCATTTAAAAAAAAAATATGTGTTGTAAAACCAATAATCATAGGCGATAAAAAATTTCGGGAAAAATGTGAGACGAAATATGGGTTGTGGCTTTATGCAGAGTCTCGAATGGAACGTCGCAAGAGTACTTGACTTCTTGAAAGTTCAACTGATCGCGGGAAGATGGTGCTGCCTCGACTTTGGCGCCATCTCTTGCAAGACTAACGAACAAGTAACAGCATCGTAGAAGTAAACGGTACCCTATATAACATTAAACTTTTCCATTTTACATCTGAAGAACAATAATAACGTTCAAATTACCTAGAATAAATTATTTCTACGTGAACGAAGGAATTATGTACGTCTAACATGCAACGGCCATAGGCGGACAGCGATTACAGAAACGATCACACGGATAAAGAAGAATAATGAAAGCTTTGGATGACAAATAATCGTATTTATATTCAGCGAAATAATTTTCAAGCGTTCAATCACTACGAATGATAGATCTTTATAACTAATTATAATGAAGCTATTCTTGATTTCATATCAGTGCGATCGCAAAGGTTTTATTGCACAGCATGTTGGGCGAGGAAAATAACGTAGAACGCATACGACACGAAGAATGTGAGATAAAGTTTGGAGTAACTTCAAGAATCGATAGCACCAGCTACCAATATACTAATCCTCGATTAGAATCTTAGTTAGCACTGAATCTACAGATCGCCTCTCTACCATTGTGCTAATCAAGGGTTAATTAACTAGGTGCTGGTGTAATCGGTTCAAAGAGATACTCGTGTGGTAGCAAGCATTGCACATCGAGAACCCAGACGGAGTACAAGCCTTTCTATACTTGCTGGTACCAATCCAGTGAATGGAGCTCGTATGCCACGAAAGGTCACATAGAAGAGGTTAAGAATAATCCGTGAGAATCCTTTTAACGCGATATTCCCACTTCCCGTTTCCCACAAACGGACTTTGCGTAACGTATTGCCAAAATATCGAGGCTTATTCCCACCGTCAAGAATCCTAATCCTGATATCTGCCGACATTCTTGCACTTATATTGCTAATAATTAATTAACACAATATTGATATCATCGTCCACGGCACAATACAATAATTGCGTATGACATCATACATTATAATGTATGCTTATAATCGACAGTGCTTTGTGCACGTATTTTAAGTCTTTACGATGGTTAAATTTATCAGACAAATGAAAATACGTTTCATACAAGAATCCTGATCCAGAAAATCAACTGACGGCATACCTGCAGATTCAATCAGAAATTAGTTTGGCAATTGGAAAATACGACACATACGTCATAGTCATTGTAACCCTAATCGTAATAAGAATCGAAGTGGCAATCACGACTTTACGTACGATATGGATTACGCGTACTCCTAATCATGATTATCCGTAGTGAGGATTAATTAGCGCGTTTCCCGACGCTTACCTTTCTTGATGAGCAAGCTAGTGACCCTCCGTAGCGCCTCGCGAGTGCTGGACGCGGAGCTGTGCTTACTTTGGCCGAAGTATTTGTTGGGCGTGATGTTTGTCGGCAAAGTCAATGGCTTCCGCTGTTCTCCAGAACCAGGAAGTCGTCCGTCATACGCATTATTCAGACGCTCCAGATGCTCGATGGAAGCCGGTCTAGGCTGATTTGCCTTCCTCGTCGGGTACCATCCGCGATTTGGTCCACCGGCAAGTCTCAGTAACTCCGTTCCAATAATCGCTTGTTCTAGTCCCGGATTGTTTCTTCGATACCTACAAATTAATTGTTATTTCAATTATAGATTCAGTAGTTGGTTATTTCTTACTATCTATTGTTTATATTATATTTACCCAGTTGTCGCAGTAGTCGGTGCGTACCATCCAGGCTGCCTTCGTGATTGCCCAGGATTACCGGCATGTTGAGGAGTGCGTGGAATATCACTTCCTCGAGCGAAAACTGGAGTTTCCGGCAAGGAGCAGGACGTCTGCATACCGGATCCTGTTGCGATGCCGGTACAACTAGCGGCGCCGGCAGCGCCCACTGCACTTCCGCTCGAGGTGCAGGCTTCTGCAGAGGGCGAGTGTCTTTTCGTAAAAGGTCTACGTCTCGATGGGCCTGGCAAGTCTGTTGGAAGGGTTCTTCTTTCCACAGGAACCTATAAGCAAAAGATATAGTAAGATTATTTGTGTAATATAAAAAAGAACATTTTTTGTTACATTCCATTGTGTGAAAATTGAAGTAAAAATCAATGTCTATCGGGTTTACAGTTTCAGATGGAAGAGACTGAGAGGCTGATCTGTCTTGACATTCAGCATTTCTAGTTGCTTTTACAGAAATTGCCGGAGATAAATTTAAAAAAAAGAACTGTAAGAAAAAAGAAAAAAAAATGTACACTGGAACTTTGATAACTCGAATCTCAAGGGAAACGAAATTTGTTTCGAGTTATCGTAATTTTGATCTATCGGACTTTTCAAGTTGTAGAAGTAAAGCATTAGAAAATTCGAAGATTCGTAGTCTTTTAGAGGTTTTTGACTTATAGAAATTCAACTTATTGAAGTCCCCAGTCTAATTAAAATTAAGTGAACACATATGAGACCAGTATCGGGATCTATATATAAGCATATACGTGTATATGTATATGATATATCTATACTTGGTGGTCCACTAGAAAAAGTATTGATTTTAGAAAATTCTTATATACACTTTTTATACATCATTTTTTTATGAGGAACTCTTCATGAGCACTCTTCAACGGCATACATATAATGTGTGGAATGTCCCGTATACAAATTTATGTCGATAGAACAAATATGAGAATAGAAGAAAACAGCTGACAGAGCTCCCAAAGCAAAAGTTGCATCGTTCAATCTTTTCATAGGAACTTGCATTATTGTATTTCCGCGCGACTCTGTACAGGCTGTGCAAACTTTTCGCACGAGTGTAGCCCAAATAATATTGGTAATAACAAGAAAAAATATAAAATTGCCATAGCTACGTGTACGTATATAGGCAGAACTCTTTGTTCTTTCTCGCTCTAATAATAAAAACTACATTACTGAGAACACAGAGTTTCCTCATAGCAAGTTTAGAAACAACCCCCTTATGTCAAACCGAATAATCGACCAGTTCTACCAATATTTTTTATTCGCTGCATGGCTCAAGTGGCGAAAATTTTCGATGCCAGCTGCAAATCCTATGGCCCGCAACCCATTTTTCGGTATGCGAGTCATTGCTATATATGTATGTCTATATCTACCTAGACGCTTATTGACCGATCACGCTGCAGTGTACTTTTTTGTCGTGCATATAGTAAATACATATAGAGGATATGTGTAAGTTATATCGATGATTTTCTCATAGAGCCACCACGCCTAATTAACGTCCTGTGTTTTGAATATAAATAATTAGGATACGCCGGTAATAAAAAGATTCTCCTGATTTAGTTGAAATTATATAATATGCATACCTTTACAAGGACAGCGTTTTATTTATTTTAAAATTCTGTTTTATACGAATTCTCATTTTTCTGCTTGAATTCTGTGAGAAAATGTATAAGTATATTCTGAATAACTTCAGGAAAAATTGTCAGAAGGATTTCCCATTTGCAGGTCCTATTTTTCGGTTTTTTATTTATTTTCTCAATTTCCACTGATTTTTCATTCTCTTTCGAAACTCCCTCAACTCGGCATTCCCCACATTCACAAAGCACCTTCCCGGCCCCTTAATCTTTTTCCGCCTCCTTTACTCCAGTTTTGCCGTCTTGGCATTTTGTTATCGTGACCATCCATTATTAGATTAAAATTCCGACCCGTCGTCTGGGAGACGCCCTTACTGCTGTTTTTATAAAGGCGCCGACCAGCCACTTTAATAAGTAAAAACTACATCGATATTCTTAATGAAAAACTTTGAGTTTTGCTGTCGTTCCACTGCTCCTTGTCTCGCTGCCTAATATTCCTTACTTTTCTCAGAGTTTTATTTTTTTCCTTGTTCCATACAATAATACACTTGCAGAACCTGCTAATGGCTCTTAGGAACACGGCGTATTTTAATTCGTTCGTATCACGAGATTTATGCGATATTCTATGATTTGAGGTTGCAAATTAAAGAAACAATAAAAGCGACGGACCTTCGACCCCTATAATTATTTTTCCTCGTCGTAGTTTCGACATTAAAAAAGTGATTTTGACAGCTACCCGAGTTTTCATAACGGCCTCGCCAATTGAATCGCAGTCTCAAGGACCAATCATTGGAAAAAAAATTGCCAATATTTTCGAGTCCGAGTTACACTGAACCATCCAACCACTAGGCCACCCTTTTAAACCCCCACGTACCCCCACCGCCTCTTGGCGCGGATTCACCAGGTTCTCGACCTTTTAATGAATATTTCATTTTTCTAAGGAAAAAAAAAGACAAAAATAATAACCATAGCCACCACAGATACCTGTACATTCAAACTTTAAGGACGATAGCTCTGTTTGGTGACGTCATTGGCAGACAAATTTATAACCAAAACGGACATAAAAATAAGAAGAAATAAGAAATTGCCCAAAAATGGCTGCGTACCATTTTTCAGAATTATCCCATAAGTGCTATGGCTGCGAGGATTCTATACACGAAGTTAAAATAAATATATGTAAAAAAAAAGAATCGGTTTTCGTGCGCGTTTCGCATTCATGGAAACCGTGGATACCTAGGAACTTTTCATTTCTATTTTTCTTTTATTTTCAATTCCCTAGTGGTAGTCAATTATCGCCCATTATGAACGCAGTTTATTCATATCTTCATGGCGCGATAATTGGTCGATGGTAATCCATTAATTTTCACGTTTTCCGCCGACTGGAAAATCCC
Source organism: Cephus pulcher (assembly GCA_030142455.1). Classification (NCBI taxonomy): domain Eukaryota; kingdom Metazoa; phylum Arthropoda; class Insecta; order Hymenoptera; family Cephidae; genus Cephus; species Cephus pulcher. The sequence goes on from JARQTB010000838.1 coordinate 148,262, forward strand.
ACCGTAAACTCAGCAAGACGACGACTGGCGCATCGTCGGCAAAGTCACAACGAACGAGCGCTACCGTTTAAATAATTAAAAACATAAATATGTATCACCGAAGTCTAGGAAAGCTCTATAGCCTGACTCTCCCTTTCATTTTCTCCTTTTCTACCGTCTGTCAACAGTCCTCCAGTCCATTTTACGGAAAGCAAGAATTTACATTACGGACATTGCAGCACAATGCACTCGCGAAGAACAACATACTACAGGAGCCCAAAAGCGTAATATAAATGTTTGAAAAGTGCAGAAGCTCTTTCGGCCATTGTACAAGGCAGGTTAGGCTGAACGCAAACCAGTCGGATAATGGGGTAAGCATTACGCGCGTATAACGTAATAATACCCATGGGGGTGCGTGTTTGTTAGATAGGTCTTCTAATGGCGTAATTCGCCATAGGAATTGAGCTCGTGTCTGGGATAGATACAGCCCAAGCGAGGGGTGAACTCTCAGACTATACGATTCGCAACCCTTAGTTCGTACTAGGTATATATCCACTAAGGGTAGTAGGTATCTGCTCGTGAAACATCTATAACGGCGCATTTATACATTGTATGTACTCCTGTCCGTATACTCGAGTCATATATTATGTAGAAAGCGTGTAGACGCGAGGGATGTTTTATTTATCGTAGTATCAAGTACAGGGAGGGAGAGTCCGGCAGAACCTTTATTCAGTTTCAACCCCGAAAGACGAAACCCCTAACTTCCATCTAGCAGCATACCGAACTTTCTAGATGCGAAACAATATGCTCCGTGCTATACTATGGGCCGGGACGCAAAACACGATTAGGAAAAACTACTTCTCAAACTATCTGCGAAGTCATCGAACGTATCTTACGCGAAACTGAACGCCTTTTCTTTTTTTTGCTTCTCAAGCCTTTCTTTTTCTTCTGTATCTTATTTCTCACCCTCTTCCCACTCCATAGCGCACATTTTTCTCCAGTCTCAGCTGTTTCGCAACATCCACTCTGATACCCCCCCCCCCCCCCGTGGACATTGCTATCTCTCGAATTTACCTAGGGGTATCAGACACTCCTAAAACTCGATTAGGGTCGAAATTTTTGATCGAACCGCCAGGGGTTAATACCATTTTCTCTTGGATATTATGCGTGACGCTTAATTCACTTTGATAGTGGTCATAGAGATCTTCTGATATTTGCAGGAACAGCCTGATGAGGAAAAGACGAGAGAAATAGAGGGAAATGTAAAATAAGATATTCGTTTAGGAGTTACTGTGAGAGTTCTTCACTTTAGTTTGTATCCTTATTGGAAAAGTAGCTTAGAAAATATTATAGTATGTTATTTCCTTGGAGTTATGCGCATATGGCGAAGGTGAATGAATGAGGCTGCTTTTTTGGTTAGAAAAATAGTGATCCCTGATATCTCTTGGAAGATGTCCTTTATTTACTTCCTATGTCTTATTTTCCCTTAATTTTTGATAATTTCATTTTGAAAGAGCGCAGTAAAAAGGTAGAAAAAATCATGAATGCTAATGTTAAGTAGGTGATTGTTATTTTTCTTCCTTCATGCAGACCTATTTTTGTTGAAATTCTTAATGTTTGTATCCTCGGTTACGTGATTTATACGTTACATACGGGTACCGTGGACGACTTGTTTGTACGCTCCTTATACGAAATCGCGCAAACCGACACTATTCTCTTTTACGACGTTGCCAGATATTTGAGAAAAATTCTTTTACTCCATTAATTCCAAGTGGACCTTTTCCACGGCGAGTACTTGGCGTGTAGAAACTCTTCTGCACAGCAGTCATTTTATGTAAGGTGAATTTTCGTTGTTCAATGTGACACGATGCGATTCGCGGCTGAGTATGGTTTTTGGAAATTAAAAGAAAAGGCATTTATGGTAAATTCTGGGAAAATAAACGATCGTCTTACGTATGAGGTAACTCAATCCCAGGGTACAGACTGAAAGTTTAAACAGCCCCTTGGGAAGATGACGCCGCGTCCCATTCAATTTCCCAGTCGGGATTGTGTACCGCGAATCTTCAAGATTCTGCCTGTCTTTGCTTGTTTTCTTTGTCAGCTCTTTGCCAATTCTATTTCTCTCTTTACTATCCAGGCGGGGAGCGGACTATGCTTCGTTCTACAATACACAAAGTCATCCCTGGGTAGAGGATGTTACAGTTTTGTGCAAGTGTGTGAATATTTGCATTACTCGAATGGCGGTTCTTGTTTTTCTTTACATTTTCCTTATTTCTTATTATAAAATTTCTAAGATAATCAAACTAACCTCTCTCCTGGAGTTACTGCTAGCAGGAGTGCGTCGTCCTCTGGCAAAGCCAGCATCCATTGATCTGGTGTTCAATGACAACTGATGATCTTTGGACTCAGTGGAGCTGCGGTGAGGAGGAACCCTTGGCCTGTAATCCATCGTTCTGTTCGAATGACTTTTACTCTTTGTAGAGATAACAGCACTGTTCCCCACGTCTGAACTCTCCTCGTCGGCTTCCTCTACGGGTGACGGCGGCAGCGGTGGAAATTCCAACACTTCCACACTCACCTGAAACACCAAAAGTTGATATAGAAGGAAAAGCCATTTTTAAAAATGTAAATTATACTCGAGAATCAATTATTAGTAGACATACAATGCATATAATGGTAACAGTTTCTTCTCTGGTTGTTATCATCGATTTTATATTCATCGGTATTCATTCAGTGCAATAATTAACGATGACGAATGATACAGTCGAATAATTCGTCGAGCTTTTCATGAATGACCATTGTTTTCTATTATTCCTTTTACCAAGCATCGCAGATCCATTGTACGGAAACGCAGTAGCCATTGAGAAGACTAAACTATTATCATTCCATTCGATATCAGGTATCGAATTCAGAGAAAACAAGAAACAGGAACAGAGTGATAGACTTACCTGAAAATTGGGATTTTTCGAGTCCTCTAATATGGCGTCGATTACATTCTCAATTTGCTTTTGATCATTTTTATGATTCTCAATGCCATTTTGTCGCAATCTCCTGCCAGACGAATAGACATCGGAACTATTCGTCTTTCTTCGATCAAATTCGCCTTCGGAGGACGTTTTCGACGTCTCCGAATCCGAACTGTGCTGCTTCTTGGTACGATTGTCGAACAGATTGTCTACTACCTTGTTATCATTTTCGTAACTGTTCCTCTTTGACGATGATTTCGTCTCGCCATTACGCCATCTTTTACAGTCATAGGATTCGCTATTTTTCACACTTTCGATCTCTTTAATGGCGTCGCTAACTTTTTCCAATTGTCGCCGGTTCTCAGTCAGTGCCTTCTTCACTATCTGATCCTCTATCAATATATTTACCGGGATCTTAGTGTCCAATCTGTCGTTTGCCGATCTTATTAATACCTCCTCGGTAACCAGTGTACTACCAGCTATTTTGCCATCCAGACTCTTGGATGTAGTCATACCAGCGAGGCCATTGCACTCTCGTTTCTCTGTGAAGTAAGATCCTTTCTTCTTGAAGTCTTTTAAACAATTTTTCCCATGATGATTCTGATCATTATCATCTTCGTCATTATCCAGAGGCGATGCTGGCAATGGAGACAGATCAGTCGAGTTACGTTTCTTACCAATTTCCGAGTAATTTTTATTTAACGATAACTCCTGCTGCTCGTCGGGTACGTCGAGTTCTGATCGATTTTCAAACTCGTCATTAATAACTGGAAGTGATACGCCCCTTACGAGATCCGGTGGAACAGGAGGAGGGAAATCCGGCGGCGGTTCGTCCAATCCTTCCAACTTTCCTTCCTTAAGCAAACTCTTGATATTGTCAAAAGTGCTGGAGTAACGTTTAATGTCGGACAGTCGATTATCCTCGCAATTTTCAAAGGACAGACTCTTCGTCTTCGTCGACGTCTTTGGCAGAACTTTGCGTTCTCGTTTGCGTCCACGTCGTATGACGTACGTACCGTTCTTGGTAAGATCCTGCGGCCTTATCTGATCGAGATCATTTGTCGACGAGTCCGAATACGGGGACACGAGATCATCTTCTGTCGTTGACAACGGTGGATCAGGCCAATCATCGAAATCTCGCAATTTTGATGCCGAACCAACACCTGCAATGGAGATTATAAATTAGCATTACCACTGAAATTAATAGAAAAACATTATTCAAAGTTCAATATTGCCAATCAATGAAGATGGAATGAAATTACATACTAGATATATCACTGCTCTTTCGTCGTCTTCTACCAACGACTTTGGTACTACCAGGTGCATAGAGAGGATCATCCTCGAGAGAGACTTCCCAGGCTATAGAATGTCTCTTACTGATCGGAGGTGGCGGTGGTAACAGTTCCTCCAAGGAGTCGTCCGAAAAGTGTTCCTCCTCCTCGGATTGCGTACGAAAGTCGGTCGAGTTCCTCGTAGAGAAGTCCGAGTTTCTCGTGGAGAACATGTCGGAGTACCGTTCCTCGGAGCAGCGATCCGAAGTTCTACCTGAGAATCTCTCGGCGGAATCAGCTCGCGGTAGCGAGAATGAAAAATCCAGGTTTCTAATGGAGAATGGATCGGACGTGGGTACCGAGACATGATCGTTCGAGCTCGCACTGGCCACGGCTATGGAGAAATCCGAATGAAATCTCTCATTGGAGGTAGAGTTAGCGCGCGAAAAATCGGAACTATCGCAATTCGCTCTCATGGAAAATCTCTCGACACTGACGGAACTCGAGCGCGGTATCGATGAACGTTCAGATTCGGAATTTCGTGAAAATCGTCCCTCGCTCGAGTCCGAATTATTTCTGCGTCTCGATTCCCGATCGCTCGCTGTCGTTCGGCCGTGATTCGCGAGAAGCCGATGATCCTCGACGCTGCTGGATTTCGTTATTTCATTCTGACGACTCTGCTTTCGTGAACTTTGCGAATTTACAACGCGATCGCTACCACCCACGCTTCTTGTGCTACCCTCGTTCTGATGATGATGATTGTGACGATGATGATGATTTCTCCTACGTTCCGGCAACATGTCCTCCTCCTCGGATGATCTTCTACGCACCTCGCGGTGCCTTTCCACGGCGGCAGGATTGGTCCTTGGTGGTATCCAGTCGAAGGACACCTTGGCATCGTAGGGCAGACTGGCAAATTTATTTGGCGGACTTGGAGGTTCGGACAGTCGAAATGGTTCAATCTTTCTTGAGACATTTTCATTTTCCCATCCGTAGGGTCTCTGGTGTCTGGTCTTGGGCTGAAAGGAGACACAAATAGATATTAATGGGCTCATGGATACGTGAGGTAAATTTTTCAACCTCTTACAGATCGTCACTAATTTATTTTACTATTCGTTCTTTGCTCACGCTACTTAGGCTTACCAGGGTAGTCTGAGTGGTGACTGCGTGTCCATGGCGTTTATCGTCCATTGCAGCCATCCATTGCTGCCGTCCACTTCTACGTCCTGAAGACTGCGTACTCCTCTTCGTTGAGTTTCCCGGGGAAACCCTGATAAAAATTTTTACGTGCAGAACAATATTACTTTATGATATACAGCTTATCATTTTATCAATGCAGGGAGCACCAGTAATCTCCTTCGCTGTGTGTATCGATTAACCCGTGTGTTTTCAGTTTAATAGATGGGACTATCAAAATCCGAAGGTACCAGCGAATGTTGTCTGGCTGTTTTAAAGACGACTAATTATTATAATGCTTATTTCTATAGGAGTGGCCCCGGGGCTTCTTAGACGTACTATTACGTATTTGTCAATAGGTAAGGGATTTACTAAAGAAAAAAGTAAAGGCTGAGAAACTCAGTTGAAAGAAAAAAAAAAAAAAGTAAAAGGGGCTGGAATAAATTCCTTGGGCGTTATCAGAACTCCCAGGCTACTGATTCGCTTCGAATAGAGATGAAAGGTTGCGAAGAAAAGTTTGATTGTACCTCCAGCACTAGCAGCTCATAATAGTCGGCTTGCGAGAGGGAGGCAGTAGTGTGATTGAGAACAAACTGAAAGTCAACCGAATCTTTCCCTACTCCTCTCCCGTTTCTTTTAGGCAATTAAAAGTTCACCAAGGAAATTTTATCAACGCTAATAAACAATCGTACGGAGACAATGTTCTCGGGTCCCGCGATAAAGTCACTCGTAAGTAAATACTTGAGATATATTTCGCCTTACAAGGAAAGAAAAAGTAAGGGAGGTCCTTGAGAAAATCCTGGAGGACAGTACGAAAGAAATATTGGATACTTGAGGGTGAAATCTGCCGAATTCGTTCACGTGGACAGTGGCCAGTACGCCACCCTGGAAATCCCTTAATCTATCCCACGTTCCCCGTCTCCCAAACACTCTGATCCATAACGAACAAAAATCCCCCCAGGGTGCTGGAAGAAGCCACGTAAAGTCTCCGGCCGAATAGAAAAGCCTAGTACCGTGTAGTAAGACAGGCAGGTAACAATCCAGTCAAATTCGAATTTTTATTCGCGTTGAAAACACCTTCCTAAGGTTTTTCCTTCTCTCCTAAGTGTCATTCCTCTTCCTTGTCTCCGAGTGGCAATGCCTATGAATCAAATATAAATGAAGAACACGTGGAGGGCGAAAGTGCGATCCCCAACAAATCTCCGAAAAAAAAGAGGAAGAAAGACCATTGGGAGAAGATATGTCGAAGCAGTAGAACTGGCGCGCATTCGTTAATAAAATACAGGGTCGTGGGATCAAAGTTGGTGAATAATATAAAATCAATTAAAAATTAATAAGCCTTGGAGAGAAAATTTACTTTCCAGAAATAGACGTCTCACTAGGGGTGACGCGTAGTCACGTTCGAGCCAACACAGCGGGAATTCAGATTTTGGATTTAACGAGTTTTCGTGAGCGCGAGAGGGAGACAACGCTATATAGCATACACACAGCTCAGGTCGGTCGCAGATCTATGCCGTCCCCAGTAATTTTTATTTTGTAGGTATTGCTTTCAAAAAACGAATTTCTATTTATTCAGGTATTTGTGATTTTTCCATATCGCTCGTGAGTGCCAGAGATAGGGATCGCGACGATAGAACTATAAATTCGTCTTCGCATCCTTTACAGAAACGATACTACGTATCGTATAATATCAGCTCGTTTGTTTTCGTTTGTTAAGAAGCTTTCCCGTACCAGGATCCCGATCAATGACAAGCAGAAAGCAAGGAAGGGCAAAGCTGTCATAAATAAAATGACTTACATGGGGAGGAGCGTCGAAATAATACGTTCGGCTTCTTCGGGCGGTGGTGGAAATTCCGATGGTGGCAATCCAACTGGATCCTGAGGCTCTGGACAATCCGGAACTGGACGTAGTGCTACCAAAGCCATTTTGGCTTTACGTCCATTCATACTCATATAGCCGTCGTCTTCGGACTGGTGTCCTGTAACGTGGAAGAATAATTACATAGTTATGTATATACTAATGTTAATTAAGAATATCATACGTGACTCTAATCCTTTACCGCGTAACTACAGTGATTCACGTAACTAGCAATCTAATTGCACGGAGCATATAGTACGTGCTGCAAAATGTATATATATGCTCTATGTATCTAGTTATTATATATATGTATATACCTAAGGATGGGCTCTCGTCGTCGGGCGTGAGACCGATACTCGGCTCCGTGTTGCTACCGCAATCGCCAGCATTGACACTCCTGATGACCCCGACGACCTCTCCGAGTCCTCCGACAACCCCCAAGACACCACCTCCGACTTCCGCTTCCGCTTCGTGCTCGTCGTACTCGGAGAGCACCTTGTCCAGCAGCTCGATCGATCGTTGCACATCGTCACCTCTGGAACGAACGCATCATCCGATTCTATAGTGATAGTGCGGGCGGTAAATTTCTGGTTTTTAGGTAAAAAAAGATTAGCCACGTCATGGTAGCCAAGTAGGTACCTCCTATTATGCATGTCATAATGAATCTGTTCCCTGCATCCGTGAAAATAATATGCGGATAGGTATACCTGACACTCTGGGTATTATCGTAGGGATGAGCGAAGCAGCTGGCAAACGTGTCCGGCAGGTTCGTTAGTGAGGTAAGAGAAGACGAAAAAGGGAAAAAAGAAATGGCTGCGTGATACAAGAAGCCCCGACGAACACACCAAATTTGTATTTTAGGCTCTGTGTAACCTATGCGAAACTGGGTCTATCGTTTTTGATGGCGCGTTTAGTGGCTGCATGGACCAGTGTACTTTATCTAGGAAAATATATAATACACTGTAGAGACTGGTTTACTCGCTCACTCCACCTGCCGACCCTACCTCTCTCTCTCTCTCTCTCTCTCTCTCTCTCTCTCTCTCTCTCTCTCTCTCTCCCGTCTTTCCTTCAATTTTTATATCTAGGTACACCTTCACTTCCCTCAGTCTGTCCTTCTTCAAATCCGTCAGTTGCAACATGGCTGCGTTTCCTACTGCCGTAAATAACATTAATTATGAAGAGGTTTCTGCTCACGTCAGGCTAGGGGCTATCATTTGCCCCGGGTGGTTTCGGGGTGACGGTGGTACTCGAGGGTGGCTGCCTGCGTTGGCGATTCGGAACAACCGAGTAATTGCTACGTTTACGTGCACGTTATGCAGCGGATGAAGGCTACGTTATATTCTAACTTGGAATGCTTGTTAATCGCTGCAATTTTTACTCTTGAAAAATTATTTTGTTAATAAGTGTATACCTTCATTGGAATTCAAATGTAATTGTCGGGACGCGTACATGAAATCATGAACTAAAAAAAAAAAAAACAAAATAACGATAATGTTGTTAAAAAGAAAAGAGATAAAAAGCGCGAGAAAGTCAATTAATAAAGGGCTCTCAGGTTGAATTACGAGCTCGGTGTAGTTCAATATCGTCTTCTCACTGTTAATTAAAAAGAATACGCAAATAAAAGGATAAAAAAGAAATAGATCCGTGATATAATGAAATTCGGCTTTGCGCGTGTAGAACTTTTTAGGTGAGTTATTAAATGGAAATCGGGTTAGCCGAGAAGGTGAGAAACGAAAGAAAAACTAGAACAACCTGCATATTGTTACAACGTAAAATCTTTTCCAGGCTGTTTTAATGAAAGGACTTGAAAAAAATAGATGCGAGATTCGTCTAGATTCTGATATAGGCAGTGATACTGCAAAATTTATTTTGCACGATTCGTATATATGGCGAATAAATGGCCTTGGCGAATTTCATGTGGTAATTTTCGGATTCAGGACGAGGGTCACAAAGTTGTGAATTATTTGGCCATAGGGAAGTGCCTTCTACGTGAAATGACACATCGGGGAGCTAAAACAGGTATCTTCGGCACTAGGCCGTGATGACGTAACTAGGAAGATACCACGGGATGCCAATCAGCAGGCATTTAATTAGGTGAAGGCATCGGGGTTGATGAGGGAAGCTGAGAGGAGCACGAGGCACGAGAAGACGTGATTCTGGCGCAATGCGGCCTCCGTACTTTAGCCTACAATCTCATTTTCGTACGACCCTATATCCTACATATACCTGATGATATAATGCATGATGTAGAGGGTGCGCAGATCACTGAAATACCTATGTGAAGTTCGCCCACGAGTTTCGATAACAATCTTTTTTTTCTTCACGACGTTTGTTAATCGTTTACTAAGGTTTACACCTTTATTACGTTAGTTTTCACTTTTACCGACTTTGAGTTTCACTAAATTTAAATTTAAATGAGTCAGATTTACATTAGTCCCCCAATTTGAAAAACTGCAACCTTTTCAAATCTTTTGCTAGTCGCCTGTTAATCTTCTCATCTTATAAAACAAGCACGAAAGCTTCGCTTAGCTTAGCTTAGAAATTCTTGTGTTTCTGGTATTCCAGGCGGATATCTTGTATTTCTTGAAGGTAACTGGGGTAGAAGGCAAAACTAGAAAAGACGTGAACCTTAGCGAATGATTACCAATAGATTCGTGAAATGTGAATAATAATTTGTTGTGACTTCGCGGAGTCGATTCAAAGTTTGTTTTTACGATAATTTGAAAAAGGCAGGTGGGCAAACAAAAGCAAATAGGGTAAGAAGTTTAATAATCGATTAGCAAAAAATTTTCAAAAAAATTCTTGCAATTTTCCAACGCGAGGGATCTAATGTGAATTTGGTCCTCGCGAATTTCAATATATTATAACTCAAATGCAAAGGAGGAAAAAAAATATTTCAAAATACAAACCCGGAGGCTAACTTCGCAGAGGTCCTTCGAAGATATTCTCCGAAGGCGTAAATTCCTGCCGAAGATAAATTCTGCAAAAAATATTGAGGCAAAAGTGTCGTGAACCTTAATGGTTTTCTTGATAAGGGAAGTTCAAATTAGTTCGATCAGGAATGTCTGACGAGATTGCATTCAAAACGAATATATAGTTGCACTTCTTGAAGAGTCAGAGAGTAGGTAGTAGGTACCCGAAGACTTCCGATCCCTGCTGTCACAGAGTACTGCGCGTACTTGGACACTTGAAATTGCGAAAAATATCTGCTCGCAATTCCAAGTTTAAGGAAAATTCAAATATGCAATGAATTTTCTTACTTCAAATAAAGATAGTGCACGGTTGTGCCTGAGTACAACAGTAACTCTTTGATTAATCGAACTTTAAAATTCTTCCGTTAATTAAGAAAATATTTTCATCAGATCAGCAGTTTCTTATCCGCTTCGTCTTTCCTTTGAGGAATCAAAATTAAATTTCCAAAGCATAACCGGATAATAATCACCCTATATATAGATTAGGTACACGTGCCGTATAGATAGACATTTATACATACACATTGGATGCAGTATATACTATGCTTATATACGCAGTTTATATATATACGTATGTACTCCAACCCGCCGTAATCACTATTATCAAGTCATTAGAGAAAAAAAAAATTGAAAATTAGCGAATCCCAAAATTTAATCGTCATTGTATTATCGGCAAAAATGATCTTCGCACTGACTGTACAAATTTTACGAAGTTCGACGGACACGCAGATTTTAAAATCCCAGAGTGCCCCAAGAGAGTTTAAACGTATCTGCGGTAGTCCATGTCCGTAACAACAGAGGGATATTTCAGTATGGTCAAAAAGCAGGAATAATAAAAGGGGACAGGGTAGACGTGGAGCAGCTTGGACGTGCAGGTGGCTGGTGAAGGGTGTATTCCAACAAAGGAAGTGACGTCTGTGCTTTAGGTATCTCGAGCCCGAGCCTTGTTACGGTCGATTCATAATTCAAGACTTTAATTGTCCGAAAGCTCGTAGAATTCCGGTGGCGCTTCCCTTCCTTGAACTTCCCAAGCAGCCCGCAATGTTCCCTTTATTTTCTCTTTGATCGATACGTATTACTTACCTTACGCATCGCAATCACAAAAGACATTTTATGAGAAATTTTCGAAATTCCTAGAAAGCTATAAACAGTTTTCTACTATGATAAAATTCGTGTTAATTTCTCGAATACACCTACAGTAGACTCACTTCTACTTTACATAGTATACATATGTCGTATTGTACACATATTGTATAGTGTGCAGAATTGCGCCTGTATTGATTATCCTGTGACCCTGTTACGAGGTGACCGCATGGATATCGGCTTTCTACATACTGATATAGTTTTCCTTGCGTCGTTAGTCTATTTAAACTTCATTTAGATTTAAATACACTATTTTTTTTTAAATTCATATACACTTGCATAATTTCCATACGAAATGCATTTAGAGTTTAGACGAAGAGACTATTGGATTCTCGTGCTTGTTCTTTTTAATGAACGATTCGAGTTCTATTGTTATTTGGAGTCATGCGTGGAGAGTGAAAAATACGAAAAACGCCCGAGTATCAGAGAAAAGGATAATACTGAAAATTCGCCAAATAAAAATTTTTGCGGCATATATATGTATATTGACATTATGAAAAGCGTATCTTGTTGCGGGACGAAATAGTTCCGCTCGATTTATCATATTTCGCGTTCTGGCATTATTACTGTTATCATTATTCGGCGAATATTTCGTCCCCACACATCTCTCTCCCCCAACGCCAGGAACCTTTCTATTACTTCGTATCCTCAGAAATTTATTCCTATAGATCGCGGGATTGACACGTTCGCCCACCCTGCGCCTGTAGCGGTAAATTTCGGCAAAATAAGGGAAACACGTAAACGTAAAAAAGTTTTCTCGTCCGCGTTAACAGCCGCTGTTATCCAAGCTTACGGATTTCTGTAAACTGATATTTAGACAACTTCGGGTCGTTCACCGAAAAAAAAAAAAAAAAATTCGAAAGATTCGTCGATCATTTCAAAAGCAATAAAAGATATCGAGAGGGAACGTCGTGGAGGAAAGAATGAGAAAGAAGGAAGAAGAACGGAAGTAGCAGCAAGTAGTTTCGGCTTGCAGAAGCGCCACCCGTGGTTATAAATTCGAGAGACGTCTCAAACTTTTTTGCCCTTCCGTATTCGAGGAGAAGCGATACTTTACCAATAAGTTAACGTTATAGCTGTACGCCGAATCACAAAAATGGATACGCTTTACTCCTTATGTAAATGGTTCCCGTATTCCCGTACAGACGCGCATTGCTCATCCAAGTCGAAAGGAGTTTGATAAGAGACGTAAATTCCCTCCTTTGAAGATAATTCGCGTACAATAAGTAAACCGAATATAATGACGTAGTATATCGGTGTCTCCGGTGCGTACGCGTGTATATCCCACGTGGGAGGGAAACTACGAGGGATAAACGCGCTTATTACAATGATAAAATCCTCTTCCGGTGGGAGGAACGGCGTCCTCTTGAGTCACGAACAATGCTGATTCCATTGCGAGTATCTAGCGAGCCGAGAGGCACGATGTTGCGTGAAAGGAAGACGAGGAAAATTGAAAGGAAGAAAGAAGATGAATACGCGGATAGCTGAGAAACGTTCAAATTTAAGGAAAAATCTTATAAAATTTCTGGTTAACTTATTTGAATTTAGCATATCAAAAAAAAAAGAAAAAGATGAAAAATAAACATACGTTCGATCCATTGATCAACAGTATTCGATGAGATCGGTACCATGTCAAGACCATAAATCATGTATATTTTTTTTAAATGCAAAATATACACGTAGTACGTGTTTCAAAACTCACAAACAAAATACCCTAGGCCTATTATATTTAAATTTAAATTTCACTTAAATTTTCGTATATCTAATTTTTTTTTGCACCGACAACCCTGTAAATTGAAGTGTATCTCGAAGTGCGTTATTCCCCATCATTTCTAATCACTTTTTACACGCTTTCAAGTATTATTCTTACCTTGGAATTGACTATGCATGTACGCAAACAGACCTCAAATCTAAGCATGTACATATTTTAGTATTTATGCAAATTAAAAGACCAACATAATTGACGACGCTGATACGATGAACCGTGCATAACGATACATGCTTAGATATTGAATCTGTGTTCATACACAGCCAATTCCACTGTAAGAAAAAACTTGTAAGTGCGTATAGAGTCACTACCCATAAATAACACGGAAATAACACAGTTCGCAACAAATTAAAATTCGCCATGAGGTAACTTAATTTTTTTAAAGGATTATCTATAAGTCTGTACACTTTTTTGTACTACTGCATGTTTCTACGTTAAACCGGACGGTCACACAGATTGTGTGAATCTTTACCCTGTTGGCGCGCAGGCACGCGTGCATGCGTGTATACGTATATCACGTACGTAAGACCCCAAAAGCAAACCTCGTTAAATTTGCTAGTTCCATTCAACAACCGATGCCGGTAATTAGCCGAGAGGAGCCTCGAATTAAAGCGGGTCTCATCCCCGGCGCGCTGGCGACTATTTCCACCCTTATCGGAGTTCTATCCTGCCACCCCTCTCAACACACTTGTAAATACGCAGATGCACACTGTTTGTACGTAGCCCAGAGGAGACAGAGACCCGTCGCCAAGTGTCATTCATCTGAGCATTCGTTGAGTGAACAATAGAGAGGTTCGCCTATGGCACCCCTATTAGTAACTGGTTGCATAATGTCTAACGCACTAAGGGCTGCCAGCCGACGAGTGAGCGTTGCTACTAGTTTCGGTACGAGCACCTTGGATTCGTGATTAAGGAAGCTGCTGCTAATGCTGGATCCTTAAGTGTTGTCCTTTGGTAGTCGTATTGCGTGCTCTTCTGCACCGTGGCAGGTATACCTATACTGACTAATTAACGAGGATTGTTAATTAGGCAGACGAGGGGTTCGGCAAACTTGCGGAAAAGTTTTGTTCGTCAAGTCGAAATAATAGAGACATAATACGGGACATGTGTATACATTGTGAAATCTTCTGACGTAAGGTATTTAGAGTTGACTGAATAGACCGTTAGGTACCTTAATAAGTGGTAACGTGTAATCACGTAAGTTTAATTGAGATAAAATGAATTTTTCGATGAGTTTTTATTACATTTTTTGTACTTTTTATTTCTTTCCTTTCACCGTTATTCAACGTTCGCGAACACCAACGACGCGGGTTCGGTACCTTCGTTCCGTAATAAAAAATTTTGAATTTTTTTTTACCTTTCTCTATGATGCTTTTTCGAATTCAATTTCGTTTTTTTCCTCCCTTTCATTATCGCGCAAAGTTATAACTTTCCTGGGAATTCGTTACTCTTCCGAAGCAATTGGCACTCGATCAACACTGTCATTAGCATTGTTTACTGAGAGATCTGGTTAATCGGATTGAATTTTGTGAAAAGGGGAACACCGTGACAGCTGGCTAGTCCAGGAGTCTCTCTTGACAGGCACCTCGTCACCGGTTCCGAGTTACTGACTAGTTACTGCCATCCTGTTATGGTAGTTAGTGCATCCGTTGACGTTATTCTCTATTGGCCCGAATTCACGATTCAGTTAGCGTAATGTGATCATCGTGTTAGTTTCGCGATTCTAACGAGTCTAACGAACCGTTGCTATGTTTGGAAGACTGGATTGGAGATGACGTCGGATTCTGGAGCGCAGCTAAGTGATATAGGAAATAGGAGCGACTGTATCTGACGAACTCCTTTCTTGAAATTGCGTATAAGATTCTTCATGGCTGACCGACTGGAAGATTCGCGTTACGTTGTCCGAGCTGAGAAACTTCTTAGCGCTAAAGCAAAATGGCCAAAACTTTATTTTATTGTCTTTTACAAATATTCTACGAGTTCAGGAGTTTTGCTGGAGTAGCAACGGTCGGGTGAACTTGAAAAAGAAAAAAAAAAATCCTTTCAGCATCTCTTTCCGTATAAATCAAACTTATTCAAGACTGTCGACGGACACCGATAAAACAAATTCTTTAAAGTCACTAGAATCTTCGAGTAGTATTTCGTGTACGTATAAAAACCTAGAAACGGCTGATTGCTCAATCTGTGATTGATTTTCAAAAAAATCACATACCAAAAATACTAGTTACTAGCTCGATGCTACGACTATTCTTAGATTTACAAGTGCCACCACTGCTGTAGGCATACCGTAATTTCTCGATATTTTTAAACCTTTCGACTCAACATTATCTGTGGCTCTTTCAATTATGTCCGATAGCGCCAGCATTGCCAACTTTGTACAGCTTCGGTCTCTATACCGCTAAGTACTATTGCTGGCTACCATTGCTATCCATAACAGTGGTACCAAGCACTTTTCATAGTTCCAGCCACTCGGTCGGATCTACTAGCGAGCATTTACTTTGTTGGTATGCATTATGGCCACTTGAGAGCACACTCGCGCCGAGCCAACATTTGTCCATTCTGTTGTCTGCTTGCTTACCTGTCTGCCTACTAACTCTATGAATAGTCAGCACCCCCTACTGTACAATGGCAGTAACTAAAAGTTTTACAACGCGGATAGTTGATACGGACATAAAATTGCCTCGAGTTCTACATTAAATATTGATCAAACGAAAATTCCGCTTACTTCGTTATTTACAGAAACATAAAAATGTATGAAAAGCACGAATATCCTCTATCGCAATATTTCGGTCAATAAATTTCATTTTTTTCCTTCGTTAAGCTCTACGAGAATTCCGTGCTTGCAGCTGCAGTCAGAAAAGTATTTTCGATAGTGGCTCTCGCGCAAAATTTCATTAATACCTTGAGAAAGTATCTATTGGAAGAAAAAAAAAAAAAAAAAAAAACACCACGAGAGTGAAATCATCTCGGGAAGCTGTGAAATTGATAGAGAGCTTCGCAAAGAAAGTATCCAGTTGGAACAGCCAACTGCTACCGGATTCTCGAGCTGTAGGATATTAATTTTCTCACGTAATACTGCAAAACAACCGATATCGATTGCTTTGAGAGAACTACTAAACTCTCCATATCTCTCTCGCACCAACTTATTCCTCGCGCCTCGTGCTCTCTCGTAAGCTTTTCGCGTTGCTTACGGCTGACTGGAGTCTCGAGTGATTAGAATTGCCCTAAGTCGGTCAATGGGAAGTGATTGATAAGCTTAACCAGGACAGGCGCCGCCATACTGAACTTATTAGCCAAGAATAGATCACGAAACCCAATGCTGTACCAGCGAATAACAATGAAAGAAGAACCGAAGGATTTAACCCAATAAACAGTCAAGCCGAATATCTATACTTCCGCATCACGTGCATATGGTACACAAACGTACGTATAGTGATCTATACGTAGATGCGTGCACAGGACATCGCGTTATCTATGCTCGTACATAAATTTACATGGATCCGATACACGTGTGCATATATATACTGCACTCTGGACCAATCTATGAGATATATATATATATACTATATGCCCATCAGCCGCACTAGAGCTCAGGCGTGCACGTGTTTAGAGGCAACACCCTGACTGTGCACACACTACACAGCTATTAACCGCTGACCCAGTTACTGTCGGTCAGCCTGGTTATGCACCCAGAGCACCGAGTGACAGCGTACATACCCGGGGTACGTGCCAATTTCACTCGGACGCCTGTGAATGTGCACATATGACAGATTGTTCGAAACTAAAGACCACGCACGGAGGCGAATGCAGATGGATACGTGCATATAGGTAGACTACGCGCCATGGAGAATATCTTACGGTTGTCGAACGGCTATGACGCTAATATCTTCAGAAAGAAAACTGGCTGGTACGATGATTCCACGACGATCCCCAGTGCCACTGAGAGCTGTCATTATCGTAACGAGCCTCCTGGATACTTGAACGAGGGTCCTAATAATATTAGGGAGGGATGTCAACTCACGAAAACGTCATCAGACGTCCAGAGGGCTCTGTCGTTGTATACGTTGAAGGTGGTCCTATATCTGTGGATGATTCCGGACGGGGGATCAACGGAAAATGTGGGTCACTATCCTGGAGCGGACCCTGCTCAACTCAACCTTCGCGCGCAAGACTTGATGAATTTAGTTTGTCCCTACGTGACGAGTAAATGAAAAAAGAAAGTTGCAGAAAGGACCACGAATTTTGTCTTGAGAATACTTTTTTTTTTAATATAAAATTGTCATTGTCGTACGTGACTCAAGATGAAACTTTAATTTCGTGTAAAAAAAAAATTATACCGTGTTGCATTGTATTACGAGCCATACGTTCTACCAACAGGAAGCTACGACCATGATGGAACGGAGGCGCAGTGTCGAACGGCCAGTCAATTTCTTCATTTCGGACAGGGGCGCAGCCCTGAAATAGGAAGTAGGAGTATAATAGGACCGTAGGGGTTCCCAGGTTCATGGAAGTGGGCTTGAGTAAAATTACGAAGCCGATCAGTTAAAAGGCATCTACGTGATAGATGGGATCCAGTACTCTTGGCACGTTGGCATAAGGCGAAAGGGGTGTGGTGTCTATGGTAGTGCTATAGGAAATATTCCCCTAGCGAAACTACATCACGTATTGAATCTGTATATGGGAGTGTTCGCATAGTGGGGTTAACGCGGGATGATACCCTGGTTCGAAAGAGTCTCCACTATTGGCTATAGATATTGCAATCTTTTAACCTTGCCACCACTCACTCTTACCCATCCGCCTCGATTAAACCGAGCTCGACCTGCGTAACCGTTGGCTAATGGCATCCACCGAGTAATACGATCTCGTGCTATACTTACCAAGCCCCCAAACCCACCCCCCGAAGCACGGCGGGGCGGAGGGGGCCCGAGGTAAATAAAGTTAACGCTGACGGGGTTCGCCTAACGATATCATGACCCTGGACTCCACCTAAAACTCCCTAGACTTCCGATTAAATTACGTTTCGAAGATCTTTCTTCCTTATTACGTAGCTATCCTTCTTTAGAAACGTTTGTACCGTAGGCGTAACCTACCAGACCGCCGTAGGTAGGTACCGTATCATTTCACTTCGGCAGGATCTCGTGCTCCCAAGAAGTGAAAAAAGAAACAGTCCAATGTCATTACATCGAACCCACGCATGAACGTTGTTACGTATTTTCCGAAATGGTATATAACTTGCCTATTCGTATTTCCTGTCAGATCTCAAATTATCATATTATCATATATAGTAGACCTCAACAATTTTATTACGAGCATGTGGGTAATTTAAACCGCAGACTGAATAAAAAAAGATGTATACTGACCAGAGGCTCCCCCCGTGCGTGTACCGCGAAGAAAAAGTGCCTACGCAGCTAATCATTTCCACTATCAAGTTTCAGAAAAACATCGCGTTCTTACCCGAGAACCTCTGATTTCTCCCAACTGCCTTGAGGCATCGCTGGTCCTTGCGAACCATAGTAATTACAGTACAGCACGAGGGCAGCCTTCATCATCCCATAAGATGACCACACGTGCATGAACTGGTAATGAGTTGATCCTCGCTGATGTGCCAAGAGAAACATGCGATGTATAGGTTGGACTAGGCGAGGTGTAGTATACGAGACAGCCAATGCACCTAGGTAGGTGGGGGATAACTTTGCCACGTGGCCATGTGTGCTTCGGCTTCAAACATCACACGGGCATGTGTGTATACACGCCTATAAGTGCTCTGGCAAATACAAAGATGATATTATGCCGTGAGGAGGCACGATAGGTGAGTGGGCGTTAGGGTCAGGGATACAGGGCCGGGATACCTTTACCAGTTAATGAACTTTTCCCAGGTACATAGACCAGACACCATAATGAGAAAATATCGCATTTTCGAAGTTACTTGAGTAAAAAGGAAGAGGAAAGATAAAAAAAAGAACGGAACAATCATCACTGGGTCATTAGGATATCCCGGGCCATTTAGAAGATCTGTTCATGGCAAAAATAATGAAGTTCGTGAGAGAAAGTTTTTTAGATTCCCATTAGACCCTGGACCGGCTTTTACGTAGGACCAAACATAATTTGTTTTTTTCCATCAGCATTTAATTAAAAACAAATTGGAATGTAGGATGAACAATAACGTTACCGAGTAAGGTCGATTTAAACTTTTTCATTAAGAAAACGGTAACGAGCTCTTAAACTTCTTGTATTACCGAAGCGAGTCGAGGATCCTGGGTACAATGACACCGGGACGCGCAGAACCGATGAAAGTAGCTTGGAATTATTTCATATAGTCGTCCACTAGGAATAGCAATCTTTGCCAGATCCTGGAATAGACCGTCCCGTGTGGCAACGTCACGAGCCCGCGAGATCGAGTAGCGTAAGAAGGAAGAATAGCTTTTTACGATAATACAACTTTTTTTTCAATTGTCAAGGAAAATACGAAATTCATAACCGAGGACAGAGGGCCAAGCTAAAATTTTGATTTGTACTCCCTTTCACCTAAGGTTGTCTTCGCTTGAACGGCGTCTCACAGCTTCGTCATCCTTTTCCAATATTCGCAATACTTATACGTAGTACACAAAATTGCCGCGATGGCACTTAGCACACCTAAGTAGTTACAATTGTTACCGCAGGGCGGAGCTGCATTCTGGTGTTTGTTTTCGTAGAGTTACTATATACCTATAGATTGTTTATTATAGCCGTGGGCACCTTGTGTGTCAAAGAGAGACGTGGGCCGGGCCATTTTGCCATGGGATTATACAGTATTATACAGTATCTCTGCAGAGCGCTTCTTCTTGTATTCATCCCACCGTTAACGTAATCTACCCAAGCCACAACGCGACCCAAAAACATTTAGCCTCCTGCGGGTTAAGTGTCTCGGAACCTCGTGACACATATGCGTATGTTGTGCACGATTACTATACACCCCTTCTTACATATTTTAACGGTCTGAAATATATTTGTGGCAAGACATAGGTGGAGCGAAGAGAAATAATTTTGAAGTACTTTACTCGTGTTTTCGGTGGATCTTGGGAGAGTGGGGAAAAAATAGATTCTTAAATTGCACAGTCAGCCGCGTTCCCGTAAAAGCCTCATTACTTTTCGCGCTTTACGGCTTCAAAGTAAATAAGTAACTATACCGTGTATGTATCGCTACGTTTGCGGTCCCTTTAAGCCCGCAAATTTTCACCTCCGTCGGCATTTCTAAAACCCATTATTTTCCACGGGGGGGTTGCCCGTGGCATTTTTAACCCCCGTAATTACTTCGGCGGAAGCGTCCCGGTGGGCCTTCGTCTGATGGTTTATGAGAATGTGGGATAAAAAAAAGTATTGCGCGTTGCCTGTGACCCTGATAGGGACTGACCCCTCTAGACCACGGAACCCGTAGTATTAGCTCTAAAGGTCGAGCGCGTAGAGAGTGAAAAGAAGAAGGACTGTTAGCAATGGTGGGAATTGAAGAAGGGTAAAAAGTCATTACAAATTTCCTGCCACGATGGAAACGGTAATAATTTCCTGAAAGACTTGAGCGTCGCTGTCGTCTTGATGGGTATGCGCCAGCCAACCGTAAACGAATGAGAACAGCGACTGACCTGCTGCTGTGGCGAAAATCAATGAGGCTGAGAAAAAGAAGGTAAAACTGAAGAGGGAGATTTAGTAAATTTTTCGCTATTTCTAATAAAAATTATCCAGGATCTTTTTATGGACATTCAATTCACCCCGACCCTCCAAACAGCCCAATTGCAACCCTTCAATGACCTCTGCTCAAATTACCCCGCACCTATCTATCCGTTCCTCAAGGCCCCTTTGGGGCTAGCAGACTGATTTCAAGATTACAACTTTAATTAATGGATTAAATTCGTCGAGCTTCGTTTGCCAGGAATTAATCGTCACTCCCCTTCCGCTCTTTCGTCCCTTCCCTCTCCACTTTTTCTAGACTTTCGTCCACCCCCTCCGGGACCTGTCTCCTTGCAATCGTCAGTATTTCAACCCTTAGGCTCTTTTTCACCCTCTCGAAATCCTATTATAAACTAGACAGTCGGGACAAGGACACTTTCACCGAACTAAAAGGGCCGCATGCGACTGGCCAGATTACCCGACGACAATTTTCCTTAATCAGCCTCAGTTAATAGTTTAGGCCATCTTCGGTGTAATGCGTTTATCAGTTAGGCGTACTTCGAGTGACTAATTATTATAGTAATTATTTTTCCAAAGACGGCATTGGAAAATTCAAAAATTACGGAACACCCTGCCAAAAATTATAATCCGACGTGAAAATCTGTCTGATGGCTAATTAATCATGGTCGCATAACTGGCATACGAAAGTTCGCGACGCAATCGCTTTGGAAATGATTAAAGTGCCAGCGTGCATTTGAAAAGCCCGCCCCCGAGTTATTCCTATATGACTACGAAGCAGCCCTTTCCGTCCTTCAGTTCCGGGATAACGGATGAAAGCCCTACGCCCTTTGCCTACAGGATATATTAGCCAGAAATTGATTTAGCATAAGAGCTAACAAACTTAAAGTGAATTCGCGAGTCTTGCGCAAATACGAATATAAGATTTCAAGGAATCCTGACTAAATGATTAATTAGCATTGAGAAGAATGACGAGTAAGTATGAAGATTTCGCAACTGAGTGATAAGCAGTCGAGGGGGAAGATAATAATCTTTATAGCAACTTACGATAATTATAAATTAGCAATGCTAATCCAATCACCTATTTTTACGTGCCCACCCTTATAATCGTCCAAAACAATAAAATTTTTGGCAAGCATCCATCTCGCTACCCTTCCTCACGGAGGAATAGTCCTTTCGCCAAAATATTCTATTGACCCCAGGCGAATACTGTTTGGCGATATTTAAAATGCTAATAAATCCAAACTGGATGAATCTTTTTCATTTTCCGTCAGAAGCAGCCAGCTATGCCTAAAAACACCATAAAGCAATCTTACAGACAGGAGGTGTATTAGCATTTCCGGGCTTTCCGTTTCTCCTTTGTGAGGGAATATCGCAGCCAATTCCAGGGTCGATTGGATCTCCCCATTGTGCCAAAGGAACTGCGCCTCGTTTATCTACACCAAGATCCATTCATAACCTCTAAATATTAAGCGGAGCATTTCTCTTACCGACTAAATTCAAGTTCCTCATCCTCCTCCTTCTCCATTTCCTGCATTCTCCGACGTATTACTTGTATTCACGTGCAGCCGAACTCATCGATCCACCCTGCGTGGGCATTGGCACGCCTAAAATAAAAGTCCTTTTACAAAGATGCTCTTACGCGCGTCCGTGCGCGATATTCTTTCCACGTGCCAAATAATATAATTGCGTTGCACAGACTCGGACTGATTAATAAAGGCCCGTAGTCTGTAGAGTAAGGGGCTGTAGTTACCGGTCGTTAATTATTAATCGCGAACACAATGCTGTTGCGAGACGCGCGGAAAAGGAAAATTTCTCATAATTTCACGGGCCCAGGAGCACGTGTCACGGAGAGCGACAGAGACAGAGAAAGAATACAGTGTGTCAAATGCAGTCTTGACGGAGTCAACTAAGAATTTTTTAAAACCCGTATAACAAAAATATTCCTTGTAATTCCGGAAACAATTCTTCTGATTCTAGTTTTCCCGTCGTGACTGCGTGCTGCCAATGGGTAGTCAGAGGTTCAAGTAGCGCTTCAAATTGGACGGATAAAAGCCTACGGATAAATGGCGTCGGTTTTCGCGCAGTTGCATCTGCAGCAGCATTGTGCAGGCGGTTCGTGTCTAAGTGCGAGCGTAATAGGGACGATGCGCCTATGCAGCTGTAACCACTGACACTGTCGAGAAATTTTGCCTTTGCGCTGTTGAAAAATCACAGGGATCCTTGTACCGTACAAATAAGAGCTATTGGTAGGTGTAATCTGCCCACGAGTTCAATGTGATTTTTTTGACAGTCGGCAAATCGCACGTGGCTCTGTACAAAATTCTTGTTACAGAGTATGCACGTGTGTGGTAAACCACGTGTTATTTATAAAGGATTGCATTGCTTGCGAACTGTCAAAAATATATGTATATTCAACTCGTGGACCGACTGTGTCTAACTATAAAGTCGGGATTCAGCTGACAGCTGGGACATAATAAGTTTCCCGAGTACGGAACGTCGAGGCTGACAATGAAAGAGTACACGTGTCGATGTCACGCCCTCGTCATCCCCTAAGTCACCCGTTTCTTGGTCTGCCAGAAATTAACATCCCTCACACGTTTACGACAAGACTCTCGGGGATATTTAATTCCAGAGGTATAAAGGCAAATTTTCAAATGGGCTGTCAATAAATTATTCCACATTTTTTAAACCGGATAAATGCGCACGATTATCGCATTTAAATTTATACTCTGACTCTTCACGCACGAAGTCCATACGCGCATACGGACTCACGCAGCGGTTTAACTGTCATCGTCATATCTCGAAAAGTACTACGGATATAATAAATTTCCAAAACCAAAATATATTAAACGTAATTTTAGAGTTTTTAGAATATTCGCAGAAAAAATTGTGAGCATCATTTAAATTATTTAAACATTGTAAAGAAAGTTGGCTCAAACGTAAATCACGTTTGGAAATTTTAAGCGTTTCCTTCGACGAGGAGAAATTTGTACAAAATTCTCAAATTATACTTGCACTTACTTCGAAGATTCAATTGTTACGAGCAGATATCGATCAGGCAAATAGTTTTATCGTTATATGAATGATAACAGAGTAAAGTGCTGTTTTCACAAAGAATACAAAATTTTTGCATCGGCTTACAACTTTTTGTATTATTTAATTCAAACTCGGATAGATAGCGCAAAAAAATTGCAGTTTCCAAAAATTTTCATTTACAATTTTTCGATTTCTCCTTTTAAAGTTCTCCGTAATTGACTGATCTTCAACGCGGCGAGGTCCCCGACCGCTGGGACAATCCACTGCGCGACGCCCCCCCCCCCCTTCGCGAAGGGTCAGAAACTCCATTTTCAAATTTTTTTTCTATCTCTTCTTTGCTTTCGTTATCAGTTCGTCCTGTGATGACGTTTCCATACTTAATAGGAGCCCTTGGAAGGTGATACCCTGCAGCAGCCTTATCATCGAATTCGAGAAATATCCTTGGGAGAAAAAGCAGATGTCCTTTCATATAACGGGTGTCGTTCCTTGATACATATTGCATGTGCTGTCTCCCCTTTGTCAAATCCTTCCATCTCCTGCAACCCACTCTAAATTCCTTCGCGTGCGATTAGGGTTGATAGTAGAGATGGATATCGACTGGAAGAGGGATAACCAGTAGGAGTCCCTTAACCTAGGAGCCCCCTACGAGTTCGACGAAACCACACGAGATCCCTACCATTACGATACAATCCAAGTGAAAGGACATGGCCCCGCATTACTATTACGCCGGTAATTACTGTTAATTTGTAATTAGTGGATTCCCGCATTAGCTGAAAATTATACCGGCCCTCTAATGCACAGCCCTACCCCTCTTCGGTGCTTCGGAGTACCTAAATTAAATTCCTAAGGTATCCCAAGGTGTAGAACTCTACATAACGTACTTGGCGTGTATAACATAAATTCGTGGATACTTTTCGCGTAAATTGAACGACGCCCTAATGACCATTATAAGGTAGGACAAAATAAAGGGCAACTTTTACCCTCCTTAGATACAGATAGGTACATACCCGTAGGCCTATATATACACACGGCTTAAAGTTAGCGGCTGCCAGTCCTGCCGTATAAGGTTTTCGAGTTTTACTAGCGGAAGTACGTAAGCCGAGGGTAGTTCCTGTAGGGGAACTTTGACGGACGCAGCCGGGTGTCTTCTTCGGGAAACTCAAAAGGGGTGCTTATGTTATAAAGAAGAAGCCCCCTATTGGACTCTACCTTTTCGCCAGCGTGAAATGACCTCGAGGTTTTCGAAGCGTGAGTAGGACGCAGCCCTGACCCAGCAACCCCGAGAAATAACCACCCTTGCAATTTTTATTCTTATTCCGACCGAATGCCAGCCGCGCGCTCCGTTGACTATATTCGTTAATTTCGAGAATGCCCGCAATTCCGCAACCCTTTTTAAGAAGGCAGGGACTATACCTACGGCAATTCAATTATTCATCGTAAAAATGGTTACGCTTCCCTATAAAGACTTTCTTTTATCGGTACATACCTAACAGTAAGTAGGTACGTGTCTACCTGCCCGCTACTTCGGAACCTCTTCCGTATGGAATATCAAGTTTGCTAGGGAAGTCCGACAAAGTCTACGTCTTCGTACTTAAGACCTTTCTGAATTATACTCGAAAGTCATTCAATGTTCGTCTATCGATAGAAAGGTCACAGACGACCAATACACTCTACACTCTAATTACTCCTTTGACGTTTCAATCGTACGAAACTCTCTATAGTAATTACATCACAAAGCAATAGACTCTTGATATAATTAATTAATTGTACATAGCGAGCCAAGGATTAAATAACGTAGAAGGCTTACTTACTCTGGAGCAGGATTTCTCCAGCGCTGCGTGCCAGCGCGCGCCATCAGGCATCAACGGCCCGACCTGTAACAATAGAAAGAAGCAAGAAATGAGAATTCACGATCCACTCGACAACTTCTCGTGCAGACTTCAAGCAGTGTAGAATAATATTCCCAACTTTATAAGGACAAATTTTACCGAGAAGAAGTGGATAGCTGTACGGTAAATTCAGTTTGAAAAAAAAAGAAAAAACAAAAATGCGATGGTAAAACAGACGTAAGTAGACACAAGAGGATAGAGCCATGGAAGAATAGCAGGACATAAGATCCTTCAAGTGATCCTAGCACATCCTGAGCCCTTGTACTCTACTCTGGCGTAAGGTGCACCGGGTCCGGAGGTCTGGTAGGACCTTGTTTCTGGACGTTTACATAATATAAAGAAAAGTAGAGACCACGTCACGGCAGGAGGTTCCCTACGAGAATGCGCATCTACGTACGTGTATACGAGAGCAGCTCATGCATCATATATATATATCTCGGCCAAGTGGTGTAGAACACTTGAGCCTGTCCACGTTTTTCCCAGTCGAATCCCTCCAGCTACCATTTTCCTCTGACTTCGACTCGGAGTCCGACTCGAGGAGCCTTTTTTACTCAACTGGCTGAGCCTTCCAGCAAACGTCTTCCACTCGTGAAGCCCAAGCACCCTTCCAATCACGGACTAGCCGTTCTCTTTAAAGTTCCTGGAAAATCCCATCTGTCCTATCCAACGCTTTACCTTGGAACAGTGCAGCCACTTGGAGGGCATTACCAACCTTTCAGCGTGATACCTGCCATCGTACCTACACCTGTAAAGAAGAATCTACAAGATAATTAGTAGCCTCGTGTTTTCTCCCGTGAAATAGGACAGCCCACAATGCACCGTTTGTGCATTGAGACCTGCAGTTTACTTGCACGTGTCCTTAGTGCATGGACTCAGTGCACGTCAGTCTGGGCTAACCTACCCGGATATGGAAAATGTATACAACGTTAATGGGTACTGGGATAGTGGTGACACCAAGAGGGGGTGTAGAGAAGAGGAGATGGGAGGAAGAAGGTAGGTCCCGCGTAACAATGCAAAAGAGCAGATTGGCTAGTTATGAAAGTTTTTCGCGAATGCAGCAAAGACCCTGAGCGGCGGCGGCGGCGGTGACGTCGGTCTGCGACTACTCTATGGGGATAATGCCGTTTCAGCAGTATTACAGCCTCGACGGGGTGGTTGCTCCTCGAAACGCGTGGAGGGTGGTTCCTCCGCTTCGCCCCTCCATCCCTTCCTCATCCCCCTCCCTCATCCCTTTGGCCCCCTTTGCACTCTACTACAGTCCTGTAGTGGGGTCCTCCTCAACCATTCACGGGACGTGATTGCAGCCTGCATATTTTATGAGCTATCTCCTCCCCCCCCCCCCCCTCTAAACCTCATCCATGCTTCTCATGTGGTTCCCAGGAAATTTCACTCTTTAATTTGACTTTTTCTCATTGCTCTTCTCTATCTGCGGTTCTTGGCACGATTACTCACCGGTTTGCTTTCCATAAGCGCCTTGATTGAGTGTCCACTATTTCTATTGTTTTGGCTGAATTCCAGAAAAATCCTGGGCGTGAAATAAGGGATGCAAATTTTTTTTTCCTATGTCCCGTATTTCCCCTCGATTCTCTTGCGTTTAGGTTCTTATACGTAAAGCTTGTTTTCAGCCTGGCGAATTATCCTAGATTTGAATCCGTACGTCATCCGCGTCTGCGCGGTGTCAATAAAATGCAAATTTAACAGCTTCAAAATGACATTAATTTTTTTATTCTTCAGTTATTCCAGAAAAATACACACGCATCGGGTTAGAATTTAAATACGGAGGTGAATGCCAAAATGCACAGAGTATCGCTCGACTTGAGATTAAAGTGCTCGACGTATCCCCTTAGGGGGTCGCGAGAGATATTCTGAATAGCAGGAATGTATTTATATTATCAGTAGTCGGTCGGGTAGTTCAGGAAATATTTCAAAATCATTTGGTTCCGCGCAGAACGCAAATATATTGCAAAAACGTAATACGGGCGACTGAACCGTCTAGAATTTTTTTTATTCGTAGGAAGTTCAAGCACGAACGACAAAGTACAAACCAACTGGAAATCCAAGTGCACCACCTCAACCCAAGGGACAAGTATTTGCGATTCCATCCAGGGTATCGAGAAGTAACGGCTATCCCTTTCGGCTACTGGCAAAAGGGATATGAACCTGAAAACAGTTGCCAACCCATATCAAGACGCTTACTAGGGTGGAAGGTGGAAGAGCGAAGGTAAATGTCCCTCTTTACCGATTAGTAATCCACCTGCCCGACCGTGTGACACCTCGTTAACGAGGTTAACTTCCTAAGCCCCTACGTCAAAATAAGGACTCGAATTATCAGAGCGATCGACCTCCCGTAGGTCAAGCTTAGGTTGGGTATAGCTCGGAGGAAGGTTATATTGAAAAATTAAGGCTGCTTAGCTGGTTCATTGGTTTTTCTTGCATTTCCCAAATAAAGTAGGGATAATCAGGTAACGGATGATGTAGCACGTAGGGGAGGGAGAAAAGAAAGATAGATGTATAGTGATAAGGAGCCGAACTGCACTGCACTTAGTTCTACCGTTCGGATAATCTTGATAATCTCATTGGATAAATTCACCGAGCTGGAAGGGATACTCAGTCCCCATTTGCCTTCTAGAAAATAGTACCTCCTACCGTCTAAAACTATTATTCCTGAGTCGTAAGACAGAACGACATCCGGACTGAAAAAGACGCCGGGCCAATATCGTAAATGACTCCTGGGCGCTGGTTCGTTCGATGGAGAAATTGCGAAAGAAGCTTTTCTGCAATATAATCTGCACACACTGATTGTCAGGGAAACAATTAGACTCGCAGTCAAACCTCATATTATTCTCAAGACACGTATTTTTCGATACTGCATTGAGGTCCGAATTCTTTCGTTTGAAAAGCAAAGAATCCAGCGCACTGTTGCCAAAAGTCTCTAAGATATCTCTACTGACCTCCAACTATTTCCTATTAATACAGCAGTACAGTCCAATCTGTTTATGAGTCTGCTTGTTAAAAAAGCCCTCCTTTCCCCGCGTTTGTTTTGCTATAGCGCGAAAGTTTCCCCCACCCAGAAACACTTAGGAGTTTTAAGACGCACATTTCGCTATGAGCGTTTAGTGAAAGTTTAGTTAAAAGTACACATGCACGTGCTTTTTTGACAGAGCAATAACAATCAAGTCTCTAGCAAGCCTTTTATATGCACGTTAATGGTTTTGCATTAAAAAATGTATTTTTCTATTCCACCATATATCCGCGCGACCCTGTCGAAAATCACCCGTGATTTCTTAAGGTTCGCCATATTTGCTAAATGTCAAAGAAAAACACCATTGAACTCGCGAACGGACTATAAACACAAAGACGCGTACTTTTAGAGTTCAGACAGTGGAGTTTGCTCGAGGCTTATAACGAGTAGGTCCGGCACAAAGTGACTATACCCGCAGCAGTGGTGAAGCCGTAATTCTAATGCTTCCCCTACAGCTCCGCCGAGAGGCTTACAACAGATTTTTTAACATCGCAATACAACACGGAGACCTTTTTATTCCTAATGTTTTTTCTGCGTATTCACAAAAACTCCTTGCTTCGAGGATTATGTACACAAGTACACAAATCCACGTCCAACGAATCTGTCATAAAGAATCAAGTAACAAGAAAAGAAGTCTGTACAGCCAGACAGATGAAGTTAAATTTCCATGGTGTCCTCAAAACTTAATCAGAACAGAAACTAGTACGTATTTATGTCTCTTTGTATCGTTGAGCTTAAATCAAGACCAAACTAAGAAATCAGTTGACTCACTGAATACCGTAACCGGGTCAGTATCTACAGATAACCCAGAGTTTGAATGCGTCCACGATATCAGTGAAAATGACAAAAATACCGTCAAAGAAGTAAACGAAGGCTTCTTCGTTTCCCTCAGCAACTTTTGCAAAGCACCACTGACTTTGAGCTTTAATAAAATTCGTCTGGGATACAAATACAAAAATTCGTCATTACCATTTTCTTGGCTTCGGACGGCTGCTGGTACTACCCCCGTACTACGGCTATCCTTTAAATCTACAAAAGTTCCATATTTCAGAAGTGTCCCATGAACGTATGGCAGAAGTTACGGGATCGAATTTATTATCCATATCGTACCATACTGGGTAGCCACGCTGAATCCACATTATTGTCACACCAACTTCGATACCATTCCACCATCCACCCTACTAAAATCGCTCGCAGGATGCACGAACGTAACTGTCTATGCAGAATTCCCATAAAGATCTATAGGCGAAAGTAATAGACGTGGCGCTGGGAGCGGATCGACGACTCTAAACGTTATCGCGCCGAGAGGAAGGAAAAATGTAGTAAAAGCAAAGACGAGGGTGCCTTGGGGGAATCTAGATTCTAGGGGCGTCACTATGGAGACTCTACTCCATATCCTAGTGGGTGGTAGCGGAGGAACAGTTCCTAGGTGTAACGTCACCATCAGCAGCATCCACCGTAGCCACGAGTGTATCGGTACCATATGAAAATCCCTCTCGCGAGAAACGTCCCCTAGGTTCGCGTGCACGGTTTAATCTTCAGGTCCATTGTAGCATCCCTACTTGCGGTCCCTGCCTTCTCAATCTACCAGTCGGGAGCTTTATGCTTTATCGCGCTAGGAATCCTCCCGCGACAACCTAGGCGGTTGCTACCGCGATTTGCAAACCGCCAAAAGGCACGAGGCTGCAAACACCCCGATAAGACTATCGCGCTTAATGCTCCCAGGCTTACTCATGCTGTTTTGCAGATGTTCAGAAGATGTATGTATATGTATGTATTTACATGCGCAAGGCCTGGTCTCGTCTCAGAGGTGTCGCACGTATGCCCATACGTCGACTCGGTCCGCGTTCCTCTGTTTTCCAGAGGGCCAGCTTGATTTCGTTGACCTGGAAATATTCTCAAGGTTCCCGTTCTACAGCCTGTGGCGAGTTTCCGGGATAACATCAAAGAGGGTGCCAAAAGGTCCTTGTTGGCTACGGACACGGAACGGGATGTGCCACGAGGGTGGTACGAAATTAGTTCCATTCCGTTCCGTTCGGTTCCACCAACCCTCGCAATCAACGAGGGTCGTAAGCGAGGGCTGTTCCCGAAACTTTATATCCGCGTCTTAAGGCTATCCAAAGTCCTGATTTACATGGCAGATTATCGTCCTGCTCTGTTATTATTTTTCGCCAAAGGAAATTTCCGGGATTACGCGATGCGAATTCACGAAGGGTATAGACGACTGCATAGGGCGGTCTCGTACTTTGGGGATGATGCCTTTACAAATTCACTTCCGGCAAGAATATTCTCGCGTTACGTTGAAACTTTTCTTATAAATTTATTTACGCGCTTTATGAATGTTTAATGCTGTACTGTACATTAGAAGCTACGTCCACGCACTCTCGTTCCTGTTGTACTGTAAGATTGTATTGTATATAGGTACGATCGAATAACCCTTTATTAATTAATCGCCGATTATATAAATTTTATAAACGGATTATAGGCGCATCCGAAACTGTAAATTACGGTATTGACTATACAGTTTCTCTCTTTGGTAAGCAGGATAGGTCAGGCATAACATTGCGTAAGGCATAATCATAGAGAAAGTATACAGCGTAAATGCGGCGTGCGATGCCACGATTCCTTTACAGTTCCTGGACGAACAGAAATCCGAAACTGTTAGAGTTATCATGAATTTACCATTGTACCTACTCGTTACCTGTATACTATGAGTTATATATTTATATACTACTTATCTACGTAGAACAGTGATTATTTTTAAGGACATGCTAGAACTGCTCGAACGAAGCCGAATCCTCGTATTTTTTCCACAGTCTTTATACAGTGAGTAAGTAGATCCTTCCAAAGAGGATTCCATTTCGAGATTGGCGCCCGATCGAAGAGACAAGGTCGGAGGGGACGAGGCACAGGAAGGTCTAGGCGAATGAAGGAGAAAAAAAACAGGACAGAAGATGAAATTGAAAAAACAAAACGTCAACCTAGTCTTTTTCACTGATTTTTCTCCCCAAAGAGGCGGCATCGCCGACTATGCGGAGGAGCGCTATACCTGCTGGTCTTTCTGTTTTCCTAGATCACACCCAGAGGATTTTCCATTCACTTTGAAATCTCTCGCTTTCTCTGGAAACAAACCAAAAGTACTAACGGTATAACTACTCTCATTCCCATTGTACGTTACCAACAGAACAATATTCTCAAGGTTGAGCACGTTCAAACACACATCTACATATTTAGACGTCACTCGAGTTATATATGAATTATATATTGTTCATATATATATTTTACATGGTTTAAGCCCCATATAACCTAAATATGTATATAAATATATAAAAATAATAATATAAGTAATATACCGAATATATGTGAATTATACATAGTTGGAAGGTAAAAATTACCTGACACCAATGAAATATAAAAGAAATTTCCAGTAAATTTTTGGAGAAACATAAAAAGGTACTGTAACCTGAGTTTGTCGTTTTTTTTTTACCCACCTACAAAAGAATTTCTACCATATGACTTATAAAGTTACTACTTTTTTTTTTCATGACAATTGATTATTTGGACAAGTACCGCGAAGAAAATAGTCGGGAACGATAGATCATAGAATAATTGAACAAAGACCATCAAAGAATTTGCTTCAATTAACTGTACTTTAATTAAATGTTCATTTAACAAAATACGAATGGTTCCGTTAGTTATATTGCTACATTCCTTGCCTAAAGTAAAGTCAATATTAGTCCATTGTGCGTGCAAGAAATTATAAATATTCGTACATGAAACATATACAATTTATATAACAGATCATACATAATCCATATAGTATAACTTTTCAATCTGATTCCACGCGAATCGTTCTACAAATATTATAAGCACTTTTAAATTAATTTAAAACGCATTCCTTCAAAAGTCTTCCTATCTTACATTATTACCAACCATTAAAGATACGAATAGTTGATCATTACGCAAAATCTAGACTCCAGTATTTTTTAAATATTATTATATGCCAATATACCGTATATCACTCACGTTCAATTATAAAGATCACAGCAAAGAATGGACCTGGCCGATAGAGTAGCGCGGCGCATCTATAGACGTGACATAATGGTCGCCCGTAATACGGAAAGAAAAGTTTTCGTACTCAGGAAACCGTGGAGACTAGAGGACACGTCGTTCCCACATCTTACGGGATTGCCCAGAGCAGCCCAGAGCAGCCCAGAGCAGCACGAAGCGAGTGAGCCCACCGTTCTCGAACGAGGCGGAGGCGCAGAGATAGCAGGACTCCCTCTCCCGCAGATCAATGTTACTGCCAACAGCTACAACCGTACCATATTCTCATTTCAGCAGTATCTTTCAGTCTCGAAGAATAAGCAATAACCATACCGGTACCGGCAGTTTCCTCGATGAAGTGCCAATCGTCGTAGGAAATCTCTCTCTTCCTCTCGGTCGCGATTCGGGGTTGCCCTATTCGCGTCTCTCTCTTGCAGAGGCAAGCGAGCCTACGTTCGTCTCTCTCGCACTCGCGGTCGGTATAGAAAAATCGAAAAAACTCAAAGCCCCTCGTCCTGTACATACTCCACGGAGCGTGCACTATATATAGCGTAAAGAGCATCTTAGTGGCAAGGTGGCGCCTTTTTCTACCTATATATCTCTATCCCGATCACCGTGGCTGCCTGAACTTTATAGATTGCAACACCTACTGGCATTCAGAATTTCTCATCGCCTTATATTTTTCGGAGTAAGCCCTATATGTCGCTGCGTAATGAATTTCGGAGCGAGGACTCTTTTTTAATGTAATTGTCATTAGTAATCCTATTTGCTAGCCTTGCACCAAACTCTGTCCTCGAAACTACATTTTTTAATAATAAATTTTAATAACGGTGTTACGCATTATCAGGTTTATCTTAAAATCGAAATTTTAAATCTTACGTCGAATCTTTGAACGTACCTATAAATATATTGTGCGCACGTGGATCGGCAGGAAAGGACAGACATATATGGGAATGTATGAGTATTACTGACCAAACGGATATACCAGTCTGTAGCGACAGACGGAACTGACGAGCGGAAGTCATATGGCTGAGATCTCATGGGGGAAGTATATATGAGGTTAAGGAAGGGCCAAGGGAGGGAGGGAGAGAGATAGGAAGGTAGGGTGGCAGAGGGAGGAGGACCGTGAGAGCGTCTAGGAGAAAAAGAAGATTCAGAAGAAGAGAGAGACCAGAGGCGAGTTTGGCTAGGAGTAAAGCGGTATCTGGCCTAAAGATAGAAAGAGGCGCAGTATACACGGATATACCTATAGTATGTGGCACGAGTAAGAGATTATAGTGCAGGGACTATATGTATTTTGCATAAGTCGAGTGACGTTTTATATGTGCGGATACGTGCACGGATATTTTGGCTGACGTGGCGAAAAGGCGTTGCGAATCGAGTGGCAATTCGTAAATATTTGTGGCGCAAGGCAAATTTTTCTCAGCCTGTTTCCACCATTAGATTTCACAGAGAGAGGGAGAGAGAGGGAGCGAGAGAGAAAGAGAGCAGCGACGTCGCGACACCGAGTGCGCCCAAACGTCACTGAAGGAATCCAGAGGCTCGGCTCTGGTTAAATATTTTCAAAAAAACATCATACGGACCTCGGGTTTTCGTATGGTTTCGAATTTCAAAAAGGAACTACGCGAGCATGAACCACTTGATTTTTGTAAACTCAGAGAATACTGAAAGTGACTGACTCATCTACAGCGATCAGGCAGGGGCAAGGCGTCGGGACGTTGCCGCTGTACGTCATCGATTGGAAAGTCGACTGATACGATTCTTGCAAGAAACAATCGTAAACGGGGAAAGCCGTACTCGCGAGACGCTGGTATCCAGGAAAAACGTGATTAGGAGAAAATTAAGAGGCAAAGAAAAGTGTAATAAAATGAATGATGAAGGAAACCAAATAAAGAGCCAAGGACAGAATAGCATCCAATCGCGAGATAAAATCCGGCGTATTGGCTATCTTAATTGGATCGTCGTGCCATTCTTTAAGCTGGAAGCGAGTTACGCAACCGAGGGCCGTGTAATTTGTCACGGCACCTTCTATGCATCTTCGCCATGTTAAGTTTCCCTATCACTTGGCTACGATCACCTCTTCTTCTTTATTTCGTCACTCCACTGATTCGTCCTTTGGTTTCTCGTGACACGGGTCCGTCACTGCGGACTCCGGATAGAATTTTTACGACGCGCAGGATGTGCTGGACTCGAGGTACAAATGCAGGCGGCTGCCGTAACGTCATAAAGTCTCTGAAAGACTCGAGGGTATGCGGACGCAATATGTGACGCGCCATTACTAAAAATACTCTCTCTTTCTCTCTCGCGAGCCCAAGGACTCTGGAATATTTCTATTCCGTCGAGAGGCTGCGTGGAGAGTATTCGATGGAATTGGCGAAATGTGAAGCCACTGTTTTTACGTAGCAAAAAAAAAAAAGAAATAAAGGACTATAGGTGGCCATACGGAATCTAACAGCGCACTCAACGTAACGAGCAGTGACTAATGAGAACTCGTAGAGCATTCCTGTTTTCAAAGTGCTTGGAATATTCGTTTAATTTACCGAGTGGAATAGAAAGAAAAAATTCCGAAAACTTCATCAATTCTACCTATGCGCTACACTATTCTTTCCTGAGCCTTGAAATTACGTCATACGTATCTCAACTATGATATTTATTGTATTGACACTGTCATCGTTATTACTCAAACAGACTCGAGATTCCATGAGACGCTAAATGCGACATTTCTTACGATCTCTGAAAATTTGGAAATTTACAAAAAAAAAAAGTCTCGAAAAAAATCTACGCGATACTAAAGATTTAAGATACAGGGTGAAACAAAAATTCACAGCATCGTCATAGCATGTCGTAAAAGTTTGAGTACGCGGAACATGGAAAGACTGTACTGATAATCGGAATAGTATCGATAACCACCCTATTATCTTCTGATCGATCAACCGTTATCAAATTTCACTTGTTACCGTATACCCCAAAGATTTGGTCCATTTTGTTCGCTCGTGAGGTGGCGAGACTAGCATAAAAAGACAAGAGAAAAAATTCCAACCACATCTGCTCCATTGACATCAAGACGTCTGGTTACCTAACAGAAATGACGTAACGAGCATATAATAACGAGCAGCAGCAATCGATTTCAACTCCAGTAGCGCTGGGTCGATTAAAAAGAAACGTTATTGCACATGAGGCATTTGTTCAATTAGATATTAAAATTATTCTTTCTTTCCAACGTCGAGATTAAAAACTGTTATTAAACTTGTAACGTCAATTTCTTTTTTATCGTGCGTGCACCTACGCGCTTGATAATTGAAAATATATTGTCAGCAGCCGAACTCAAAAAAGTTAATTACTCCCATTGAAATATCACTTCTCCACAGAGACTGATTGTGAGCGAGATATTTACGTTCCAGTAGGATATACCTTTGCTACGCTATTGCACGCATAATAAACCCCCACGCATTGCTTTAGTAGGAAGGCTACGAGTCCACTGTTGGTGAGCGAGTGAGTGACGTCAGGCTAGGTGCGAATTACTATTGAAGCGTTCAAGTAATTCGAAGAGTTGGTAATGTGTAACGAGAGGCGTAAGAAAAGATTAGGGTGTATCTCTTAGAGCACAGAGACGGTACTGCTTAGGGATTTTCGAAGATTTGAAAAGAGCCAAAATACGGATGCATTAAATTGCAAAGGTCGACGAGTGATATTCCTGTTATATGCAGATTCACGAGTAACGTATGGATACTAAAAGCTATGAATTTCATTGGTGTCCTGTGTACCTACGGGCCAACATGTATACGTATAGGTTCTATACATTGTTCAAAATTAAACATGCACGTATTTTTACATGGTTAATACTTGGATTTGCATTAGCCCGTGGAAACGCCATGGCGTTTGAAGTCGTTTCTCCTAGGCTAATATGGGAAAAGCAGTGAAATGAAAATAAAGCTTAAAAAAGACAACAAAAGGAAAAAGAAGTTAAAGGAAGAAAAGAAATGTAATTGTAGTAGCTTCAATATCGGGTTTGCATTCGCAATCGGTTTTACGACATTGAAGTTCATTGGCGCGTACCGTTAATTGGCCACTGTGTAGTTATGCAAATGACGCTTGTGGTTCATCATGACGTTCTTTAATTAATTATAACAATTAAAATGGGCAAAAGGATCGAGTCGACTGTACGACCGGTGAAAGGATTCCAGAGAGTTTAAATATATAATATTTGTTTCACTGTTCTGCTTCTCATCTGAATCTGATATAATCTACTTCTGCGTTTTCAACTTCGGTCACGAAGCACGTTACAGCTTTAATAAGCGATTATTCATTTTTTCGGATTTTCATTGAAATTTCACGAGAACCTCAGGACTCCGATGATTCGCCGATGATTCATCCTTTAACAAATGTCGTCATTCGCCTACAGTGAGTAAACCTGTACACGCTCGTGCGCAGCAAAGCGGTCGCTACACAAGCGCGAAGCGAAAAAGAAGAAAAATAAGAATAATGCAATGTAGAGAGACGAAAGACGAAAACAACGGCTGGCTTTACTTTCGAGCCACGGAGGACGCCGGGCGTCGATTCTCCCCGTTGACTTTGCAACCTAACCAAGCGTATCGAACCTCGCCGAGGAGAAGGCGCGTAGAAGCTATGGTAGCGTACTAAATAGAGCATCAAAGATAAATACAATATTACAAAATTCATACAAAATACGTAACCAAAAGACGCTCCGAAAGAGAAATAGTATCAATTTTCGTTCGTCGACGAGCTGTTTGACTTTGCATTAAATTGCCAATATGCGAGGACGTCTACAGGATATTGTCAAAACACCAAACATTTTGCATGACGTGCTTTTATCTTTCATTCTGCGCATCTTCCTGTACGCCGTTATATGCCATCCTATGCTACCTATATACGCATACGTTTACAGAGTCACATACTGCATGAGGAGCGCGTGCTGGACAATACAGCGTGGAAAAAAGTCTCTTTTCTAAAGATTGAAAAATGTGCTTACGCTTCCATGAGCACGGATGTACATACAAGGCCGCATAAAACCGATCCCTCGACGGAACGCATTATTTCGTTAAAGGGTCAAGGGTTAGAAGGGCTGAGACGTAGCAAAGCGTGAAGCGTCCACAGCCTTACGGTATAGACTGTTCAAAGGGAGTAATCTGAAATCGACTATGTATAATGATAATATTTTCACATACCTATTTAGCGCGAGATTCGCGCAAACGTTTCGAGTAACCTGCTGCTAATCCAATCAGATGAATCACGCACATGTCAGAGTTTCTAATAATTCGATAAAAGCGTTATCGACGTATCTTTAATGAGAAAAGGAACACACAAAAGTTTACTCGTTTACCCTCTTTACGTTCGACAATCATACATTTTGCAACTCATAAAAAGGTCACAACAACTGACGCACGTAGTATAAGGAACGTGATAACGTAATAAGAATCATATGCAACTACGTCATTGAATTACAGCAACGGAATTAACGAGATTTTGAAAAGAAACTTAGACACTACAATTACGTTACGTTACAAAACATACGATGCATACCGCGTGAGCGTCTCTCGCAGACTGACTGCTCGACTAAGCTGGTTGGTCTGCTGCGCGAATGGAACAAGGAGTGGGGATGATCAGTGGTTCTCATCTGATGAATTAAATATAGCTACAGTGGCGCTCCGATCGTAGATAGTGGCTATAAGACGTATTTCATAATAATTTTTTTCCTATTAATGTAATGTATATAATAGTGTTTACTGTTACTGAAATATGTATTCGAAAGTCTAAGAAAACGACGTGAAAAACGAATGGAAATTTTCATGGTAAAATTTTAAATATTTTATAATGCAATGAAAATCTCTTGGGACATTCGTTTCGCGTGGTGTACGGAGTCGTATATTTTTTGCGAAAACAACGGACAACGTCTACGCAGTAGTAAGTATACATATAGGTACCGACCATTTTCTATGGTGAACGAATTGGATATTCCTGTATATACGTGTTCGGAGTAAAAATTGTGTAAAAGATACGCTACTTTTTATGTTGTTATATATACGTTCTTCTTTATTTCTTTTACCTATATATCCATCGTGACATATATATGCGCTATCTATATATATATATAGTACATACAACACGTGGTCCAGAGATCGAGA
Organism: Cephus pulcher; assembly: GCA_030142455.1. NCBI lineage: Eukaryota > Metazoa > Arthropoda > Insecta > Hymenoptera > Cephidae > Cephus > Cephus pulcher. The sequence continues at coordinate 187,194 of JARQTB010000838.1, forward strand.
GAGGGGAAGAGAGAGGGGGGGAAGGGGTATTAGTTAAGAATATCGATTTAGTCGTAAAGTTATAAAGTAAAATTGCTCGTAAATTTATGTTTCAAAGTTTACTTCTCCTTCCTCCCCACAAGATAGGACACAAGAATCGTATCTGGAGGGGGGATAGAGGGCTATATAAAATTATTGGAGGCGCAAAGGGATGGGTGTAACTAAACGGGGTTTGGACGTTTATAATATTGACGACCGTTAAGAGTAGAACTTTCCCGGGATTTAGGAGCGAGTATTAGGAATTATTTTTTATTCGCTACGGGGTGGATTATGGCGAGTAGGAGGGGTGGAGAAATTCTAACGAAACGCATTGATCGTGGTTGGGGTGAAAATTGCGTGGGGAATATAAATGAGGTTAAAGGTTCGCTATCTTTCAAAGCACAAAGCAATATCTGACGCTGCTATAAATTAATTTATATATAGGCGGACGAAGAGAAAAGATATGTTAGGCTAAAGGAAAACAAATAAAAACCATTTACTCAGGCGTTAACGAGGCTACGAGTGACACTTTTCCCGATATATATATATATATATATATATATATATATATATATATTTTTCCTCCTTACTCTAGATTTCTTGGTTCCCACCGGTCGTTAATTGCGCTAATTAAAGACTGGTAAACGCTTGGCGTAGCTTAACGTTCCTTTCTTCGCGACAACGAGTACGTCATGCGTGCGTTGGTACGTACGTAGAAAAAAAAGAAAAAATGGATACGACACGGTCGCGCCGTTTTACCGCAAGAAGTCTGTACACTCTGTGAAAAAAAAAAATATTCACGATATTCATTCTTCTTTTTGTTTAACCATCAGAACTACGATGTTCTACAAAGATTCCGCGAAGACTCACATAAATAGCAGTAGTGTCACGGAGAAGATGGCCGAGGATCGCGTGTCAAAATATTATTCTACATGCATATCACCGGCACGAAGATTCATGATATCCAGGCTAGATTTGTAGAGACAATGGAAAGAAGTAAACGTAAAAATACTCCAAGAAATCTCATGAATATTCGAGTTGAAACTTTGGAATGTCGATTTTATTTATTAATAGAAACTTTCACGCTTAAGTAAAGTAAATAATATAATTTCCATCTCAACAGGTTCATTTGTCCACCAGGCAACTGCATTGCATTGGTTTGCGCTGTATTTCAATAGTTCGTAGTCAACCAGTCATTCGGTTACCACAGATATAAAAATAAAATGCCTGTACGTCCCGACTAGAAAAAAAAATATTTTCCAGGGTTGAACGAACTCGATGCATCGACCTTACGAATGATTGACTAACCTTCCATTCGACATACGTATAACACGTGCATGTAAAACGGTACATATGTACATAAATAATCAGTATACCTAAAGGAATCACACAGAGAAATCCGGCGGTCTATATATCACCATGGTACATAGATATCCAGAACTCAGCCTGTACATTTCCCAGATATGGAATATTTCCCTTTATTCATTATTCCTCGCTTTCCACTACTTTTTCTATCTGTCTACTGACATATATACATATACTATATGTATATCTACCATAGGATACGTACATAAGACTATTCCATGGGGATATGAAAAACAGGGGAATCGATAACACCGTCGATTCCATGTGGTTTAAATGCGTTTCAACCCCTAGAGAAAGCGGGAACGCGCGAATGGCCTACATTGTGAATCAGTGAGACCAGCAGCTGCTGCTGCTGCTGCTGTTTGCTTCCATTGCCAGTACAGAATATATACCAATTGTAAGTCCATGCTTTGCTGTATACATAAGTGCATACTGCCTATACGCAGCCTTATAGGCATATATGCGAATAATGTCCTGTATATGGGTAAACCGTGAGTCAAGTGTGAGGAAAATGGGAGCACGTATATGCGCGTGTTAAAGAGAGGAGAAAGGGAGGAGAAGAGAATAGAAAGGAAATAAAAGAAAGAAAAAAAAGAAATAAATGGTGAGATTTCTGAGGTGGTAACTGCAGGGGGGAAGTGGGAGTCCCACGAGTGTGATTCGTAAGAGGGAACGTGGCTGGAACTAATTCGTATAACGTTATAATGCTACTGGCACGCGTTAATCGACCCGTATGTACGTCTTATGTACGTATAGTACGTATGAGGATGACTATATACATATCTACCCACACTGATGATTTTAGTGTATACGCAAATGGTCATTAAGGCGCTCGTGCGAATTTCTAAGGATGGGGTGAAAGTACAATGAGCATTGCTTCTCTGACACGAGTATTGTACGTGCACTTATATGTACACACGACTGACTCCACGTCACCCTTGTTTGGTCATTTTACCTCTTCTCACCCATTTTATTTACATCCCGTGGGAAGCTTCGAGTAGCCGTTATAACGGTGCTGAAAGTGCTCCCGGAAAGTCTTTCGACGAAATTCCAAGATCCGTTCTCGCAGACGTCTAATAGTTGTCTCGTGAGAGGCTGGATTCGGTCCTAGACGAGTGGGAAGGAGAAAGTGGCCGAGTGAAGGGGGAAAAAAAGGGTTAAATCTTGGCAAAATGAAATGGATTTCCGGACTAATCGTTTTCTCGTAAAATAGAAACTATCAGGGAAAGAATGCAGAAAAAAGGGGAAAAAAATATATTCGACGAGGGTTGGTGCTTATTTCTCTTCTCTGGTACGTTTCTTCTATTTTTTTGTCGTTCTTCGATATACGCGAGACGTTAAATTCGGTTTGTGGTTCTTTTCTACATTTTGCTTCGATGTTTCACTCTTTTAATCCCGATTCGTACTTTTGCTTCTCTTTTTCTCATTGTTTCGTCATCCACGTGGTTTAGTAGTTCCGTTCGAATCCACTGACAATTCTGTCCTTTATTTGGAGTGGTTCGATTACGAAAAAAAAAATAAAAAAACAGATCGAATGTAACCATCCAGATTGTCTCTAAAGCACGTTTCGAGAGGACAGCAGAAAACCTGATGACATCAGCACCGCTTTTGAAGGGTTAACAAACGGAAGCAGAGACATATATTATACGTGAAAACATATATGTACTGTAATGTATTTTCTTAACTCGATACCGATAGCGAAAATCTCATAGCTAACCCTACGTCACCTTCGGCCATCCACCCTTCGACCATGCATTCGCATGCAAGGCGAACGCCAGACAATTCTGGTTTCACCAAGAACTGACTATTCGGTATGACCCAGGAGTTGAGGTGGAACATTCTCAACTCCGTCAAAACAAGAGGTCTGACGGAACTTGTTGGAAAAGACAGTAGCTTAACGGATCCTGTCGGTTTTTGGTGTCGCGTAAAATCGAGAAATGCAACCGTAGGTGCTGATCTTTGAGGTCGCGTAAAACCAGCAAACGAAGCTTGATGCACGAACGGGAGCGGACGGTTGCGGAAATGCACAGTCGCTCAGGCTGCTTGGTTGAAGTAGACAGGGTCCGAGTTAACGTCAGGCAAATAGGACGGAACACAGAGAGCAAATGATCGAGGACATAACCGAACGAATCGGAGCTATAAAATGAAAATCCTTCCACCAATTAATAAATTGGGAGTCCTTACCGGAGCTGGTTCAGCTAATCGATAAAGGCCGAGAATTGCATCCAGGGGAAACTCAGGTGACTGCGCTGCATCTCCGAAGCACGTGCACAAATCGATAGGATTTTCGGGATATTGCGAGAGCAAGAATAACACAAGCGAGAACTTTCTATACCGGATTGGAAAAAGTATCAACAGATAGCACGGGAGTGCGAGGCACCTCGATCGGCGTCCCAAGACAGACTGCTTTGAGAATAGTCAAATTTGAGAACCAATCATTTTGATTGGTCGAGGTCCTTACTGGCGATAACTATCATTGCTTCCCTCGAGTCGTCCCTTTAAACTAAATCGAGAACTTTCCTTAGCAAATCGGTACGTAACAACTGGAGTTCCTCCACGGTCTCTTCCCCAGGGCATCGGGCGACAGCTGGGCACCGCATCCTTACTTGGGTCCAGGGGGTTCCTCCCTTGCCTTTAATCGTACGGAAACTCCACTGCCAGCTCTACAGCCCTTTGCCACTCTTTAGCGGAGCGCCGGTACGTCACCCGGATCTCTGCTGTTCCGTGGAGAAGTAGAGACTATCCCTCCACGGCAGATTCGAGCATCTCGACCTCAACTAAATAATAAAAAATCTTTCGAGAGCATTGGCGTAACTGTTTGAATCAATCCGAGAGTGCAGCTTCTGAGCAGGGTGGCGACTCGTATGGAATCAAAAAGCTAGAACGTTATCTGAATCGATAGCTGGAGTCCGCTTGTGACCCTGAGTCGAAAAATCACGTCACAGTAGACACATGGATAAATATCTATAAAATGCACAGCTATATGCTAATATGTATAGGTACACAATTAGAGAGCATCTTACCCTTTTAGAGAGACGTAGCACTGTGGGTCAATTCACATTTGGCAAAGTCAACAACCTGTAGATTTCTGATTGCTAGTATGAAATTTCATTAAACCGAGTACGAGGGAATTTTAGAAAATTGGCTATTTAGCTAGTGAAGCGCGTATCCATTCGCAATTCGGCAAAAAGATCCAGCCGTCAACAGAGATAGAATTGGCTAACTGCACTAAAAGACCAAATACGAAATTTGCACGTCAAACGTACCGTAATTGCATTATTCGTTTTGAAAACTTCTGGAGATGTTGCACGTTGCGAGAATTAAAATAAAATATGCACAAGCAATTAAGACGACTCACGAATTTCCGGATGACAAGAATTTTGGACTCTTTGTTGCATAAAACCACCAAACCGTTGAACTGCGGCTAAAGTCCGTCGTCATTCGAATTAAAATATACTTCTGATGTACGCTCCTAATGCATATACATATATATACAGGATTGTTTGAAAATCGCATACACGGACCACGCAATTGCATTTAAGGTGTGAAACTGAATGATAAGTCAACCGATAAAAATTTGATCCAATTATTAATTTTGAAGATATTCAAATTTAAAATTGACCTGTATATCTGTACCTTAGCCTATATCTATCCTTTGGACCAAGGGTTTCATAGGTACTATACGTATATGGTTAAAGTATGGCGATGCTTAAAGAGCCCATTCTGCCTTGTGGGACCCGTGTCCTTCCTTTCTGGGTTCCTACGAGAGACACGTTCCTCTCTGGTTCACCGAGGAAATTCAGCAAATTGCATTCTAGAATGCATTTCTCATGCAGTACCATATAGGCAGCGTATACAATGTACTGTACCCATGTGTTAATACACAATGTACCAGAGGATTCCGAGTATGTATACATACGTGCAATTACTCAAATGAATAATTTAGTTAGCGAAAAATTCTCAAACGTCACAGAGAATAATACCCTGGAAACTCTTATCAAATTGTATCATCAACATTCCCGAGGTATAATACAATTTGCAAAAAATCTTTTACAATTAGAAGAAAGTGCATATTCCACATTACACCTTTTCCAATTGAGAATGCACAGTATACGTATTAGCCATATACGAAGGGAATTCAGATGCAATCATGAGAAAATCTGAGAAATTTCCACTTGCCACCAGCAGAATTAATGATTTGCCGTTAGAGACCGGTGACATAATTAGTAGCGTTAATTACCACTTACAATCCATGACCCAAATCGTTTCTACGTTCCTGGCACCTAAATTATGTGCGAATCGAGGATCAATGAAAAACTCACAAATTTCATCAAACTTCCCGCATCCAAATTGATTCTACGTGTTAATAGGAATGAAGTTTAATTACGTCATATTAAACGTCACGAGTTACCATGGATGCTATAATTATATAAATGTAACCGTGTGCACTTGTACGTATCAACAAAGTCTGTGCTCGTACTTCTACGTACCCACGTGCTTAGTAGCTAAGGGTGGATGGGCACTGAACCCAGAGTAGAAGGGTGACTTTTGCCAAGGGCGCAAACGACACGCTGGTAATTGAAATAACGTCAAACCGCGTTTCTTCTCATCCCTCGGTAACATTTTGGAAGGGATGTCACCCTTCGAGACTGGTTTTAAGGGCTGTCGCTCAACCTCTCCCTATCTGTCCCTCGCTATGGATACAACCTTACTGACGTACTCCACATCCTAACAGATTCCTTAGTATCACCCTGTATAGTATAGCAACGATTTTGTAAAACCTGTCGTTGACAAATAATTGCACCCTTGTTCCACGGATGAAATGGACGCCAGATATAATAAAAATTATATCGTGACACGTCCCCCTCAACTTTTTCCCTGACTAGCTGATTCTCGGGAGGGATATGAATCGAGAGACTATGATACTGAAAAATTTTGAAATCTGAGGACGTTCACTAAAAAGTGCATCGAGTGAACACGTACTAAAATTTCAAAATAAAACACGGAAGTACAAACTGATTTTTTAAACGAACAGGAAATATTGATGGAATATTCTTGAACAAAATATACAAACTCTACATAGAACGAGTTACCCTTGACAAAGATCAGAGTAAGAAAAAGGTTTCGTGAGTCGATTAATGGACAAAGTATACAGTACAATATCTACAGCATAAACGGAACTGAGGTCTAACAAAAAGAATTAAATCGACGGTTCCGAGAACCAATTAACACAGGAAAGCTAAAATTGTACAAGGCGTTATTATACTGGAAAACTAAAACAGATTTTGTACAGTATGGAAAACAGATCTAAAATAAATCGAACAGATTCTACACAATATATAAAAGCTAAACGAATCTAGTAGAAATTACACGTTAGCTCAGACTACCAGACTCACGATACTTTTTGGAATAGGAAAATGAGGACTGGAATCTACAGGCGATAATTCAAAGCCAAAATAATAAAAGATTGGACCATTCCTTTAGTTTGCCACCATCTTACCAATTCTCAGATCAAAAATTAATTGGGAATGCGTAGGGCCACGTGTTACAAAAAAACCTTGAGACACGGTCAAACTCGCGGTACGATAATTTGGTGAAAACCAAAAGCGTCACCGGCATCCTAGTCGCTCCAGATATCCAGAGGAAAACACTTTCCTGGATACCAAGTCCCTCCAGTGAATATGTGCCTACCATGAGTTCCGCTCAAAATTTTGAAAATCGAGAACCTTCCCGAAAAGATTCACTCTAATACATTCCATAGCCCAACTTATAAAATAACAGATTTGCGGTTATGGCGACTTCGCCAAAATACTCGCGAGGTTCAATTGTTTCGCCAATCCCAATTAAATAGACGGTGGCATATTCCGCTGTTACGGTGACTGCAGTATTGTTTTCGAAAAGTAGAAATCTCATCCACCTCGACTCCTTCGATGGACGACTCCAGGACATCCCGGCAACCTCAGGATGCCCTCTGGATCATGAAGACTCCCGCCGAATTCTCCAACGTAGGTGGAGCGCTAGGGTGTATGCTTCGGTCCTGATGTTGTTTTTTCCTTACCAGCACATCGCCAGGCTCGTACCTGGACATCTCGGGCCTCGTGCTAATTAGAATTCGACTGGATCTTTTCGGATTCACTTAGCTATTCGAAAAATAACAAAAATAAAAATTTATAAAATAACAAAGTTTAACGCCACGGAACGCTCACCAACGCGTAGGACCACCACGATGTACCCGAAAAATGGCTACATCTGTCCTTTTTGTGGTGTCCATCCAAATGCTACATCAGAATACACATATTTTCAGGATTTCTATTATATATATATATATTTATATTTTATATACACTATATATTCGCAATGACCCGTGACTCAACTCTTTCGAAAAGACACTTTCGAAAATGTCAATATTTTAAATAAGAACTCAACATTCATTGCTCCTCTAACTCAAAGTTACAGTTATCTATCTTCATTCATATACTCTTGGTCCATATCTGTAACGCTAGATTTTCATAAGATACCACCAGGTATACAGACGGTACAGGATGACAGTGAGAAACTGAACGAACGGGCAATGTCCAAAGTGGAGCAGAAGAGAGCAGACTGTAAAAAGGTGTCTTAGAAAAAGTGGTTGATCTACAGGAGGCCGTTGAGTTCCGTCGAGGTAACCTGAACGACATAGAAGGTACAAATATATATACAGACTGAAGTACAACACACGGACGAGAATTTAGTGAGCAGAACGAGTGGAGTAAATAAGACGATGCTGGATCTGCCGTGAATATCGTATTTAGGCCGATGCCACCAGTAGGTATTTCTGTACTTGGAATATAAAAGTAATAAGAACGAGAATAGTAGGAGCAAGAGGTAGATAAGAAATGAGAAAGTTTTACTATGAGAAATAAGGCAACTAGTGTACAGTGAGAAGTAAAACGTATACACAGGTAAGGAACAATAAAATGAGTAGATGATTTTCTCACTTTCTTTACGCTTCTTGTTCCACGTGTCTCGTTGTCCCTTATCTCATCGCCTTGTCTTCTTCTTGAAAGGCATTTCTCAGACAGAGCTAGTGAGGGACAAGAGGCCAGACCCCCCGTCCAAAGTTCAAGAATCCTAACCTCCAGCTCTCCTAAGCTACTCGAACCTCAACACTTTACATCCGCAAACTGCTTCGCCACTCGGCTCTTGACTCGAGTTTCAGCTTCTCTACGTTCTCTACCTTTTCTAGCATCTCGAACAAACTACAGCTTCACAAACACCGCGCGTCTAGTATCGACTATCGATGATCCTGGCGTTTCGAACTTTTTATCCTCTAACAGTGGCTCTCATTGTTCAACCTTATTTCAATGGAATTCTTTGGTCTCACGGGACCCGCTGTCGTGCATATTTTTACGACTGCGAATGATCCGTTCGTATCTTTAAGTGATGTTTCTTTCCTGCGAGAAAAGTGCGAGAAAAACACGGCTGGCAAGAGCAGAAAGGTCGATCAATGATCCTTCAATTTTTTGATCCGCGTTACTTTGTTTTTACTCTTTATTTTATTTATGCGAAAATTATTCCGAGGTCAACCTCAACCTGAGACTAGGCAGTCTGGTTTACTTTAGGTCAGATTTGAACCATTGGTCGAAGGTCAGCAAACGGTGAGATCATTTCTTGCTCAATACTTTCTTCATTATTTTTTGACTCATGCTTCTGCATGACTTCGATCAAAGTAACATCATTTCTAATTATTCGGATGACTCGTGTCCAGAGAACGAATTAAATTAATATTACGATTGTATAGTTTTGAGTGCGATTCGGTTAGGTTCTATTGATGGAATTATTTGTGGTCATTGCTATTTCAGAAGATAATACTACTGATTAGATAAATTTATTTTTATAAATTTATAATTAGGGGTACTGTCAGGAACTAATGGTAAGGGTTTCCACTACAAATTTATAAACGGTATTGAAATGATAAATGTTTATCAAACAACAAGAAGCAGCAAGCATACAACAAAAGGAAAGTTAAGTCCTCTTGATAACTATTATCGTCTCGAGAATCACAGAGTAGTCGAAATTAGATCTTGTCCTGTTAGAAGGCACCTAGTCGACTCTGAAGATGACAACCCGTTGACAGACGATGGTAAATGATAATAAGGGACAGTGAGTGACGTAAAGCGGATAATTGTCCATAAATAGCTTGCGGTTTTATGAAATATCACAATATTGGAGCTTTCATTTTCAATTGCACAGATATATTTTTAATATTCGAAAAAATATATCTTTATTTAGAGGTCGTTGGAAATTAGCTTACATTATTAAATTCGGGTTGCTCTACTATTTTGGAATATACGTGCTTTCATGCACAGTGCGATAACAACTATATGGTTCCTATGGTACGATAATTATTATTATTGAACAGAGCTTTTTCAACGAGTGTACGTACACGATACGCGTAATAGTATAAAAGAATCATTTATTATTCTATAATCAATTATTAATTTTTTTTGGTATCAAGACACTCGATAGTTTTTGCTTTTTCGTATCTACCTAGATAATGAAATATCTCAGAAAAATATATATTCGGGTATGCAAAATTGATTGCCGCCAAAATAAAAGGGATGAGATCTATGGGATTAAGGGATTTGAAGGGTTCGAAAAAGATCTAAAAATTTTCAATTCCGCCGTCTTCGTCTTCGCAGCCTACTGTTTCTTTTTGAGCCACAAGCAGTGCTGCCAGTTATACTGGTTCTCGAACACTGTAAATGAAAGAACCATAGACAAAAGGAACATGGCCGACACAGTTGATGAGCGTAACTGTTAAATCCTTTTTGTACAAGGTGTCAAATGAAAAGTTGCTCAACCTAATCAGATGTTATTCTGAAACGCATGCAAGTAATGAAAAAAGTAAAATGTCTTTAAATTGAGGAAATTTGTCAATTTTATTAGATTGTAGACTAAACAGAAGAAAAAGTATGTATATAATTTTTTCTTCTTCGATTTTTAAATTGCGTATCATCAGACTTCATATAGCAATTACATTGATTTCGAAAATTATGAAAAATAATTCACGCTCTAATAAAATTTCTTTTAAGATACCATCGACCACTTTTTGAATGACTGCGATCGATTCCTCATATGTCTTCGGCTTTCCGGTATAATTCTCTGTGATGTATTTTCATTCATTTCATTGTATTTTCATTTCAAGATCCAATAAAATTTTTTAAATAATTCTGGTTGTGCTTAGTCAACGTGCGAATAAAATTGCCAAATTTTCTCTATCTAAGGCCATTTTACTTTTCTCACTGTCTGCATGGGTTTCAAAATAGTAATTGATTAGTTTCAGCAACTTGGCATTGGATACCCCTGTACATTACACGTTACGTACCTTGAGTCTTGATAATCTTCAATAAATCAAAAAAATAAATTTCCAGTAACTAAAGATAATGAAAGTTCATCTTCGATCAAACAAAGTGTGCTGTACTTCACACTGTATCATGTCCAAAATTTTTTAATAATTTTCAGAAATTTCCCCAAGTAGGTACATAAACGCATGTCATCCTAGTATCAAATATAACTGGAACTCTCATTTCCATTGAAAACGCAAGTTCGATATTATTTGAATCGACGAATCGTTCATTTAAAAATATAGTAATTTCATATTAAGTTTATCTTCACAGACGTAATAAGAATATACTAAACAATTGGCCGATTCTTATAATCATGAAGTCTATTGTAAGAAAACTGTAGATATTCGTGAAAGGAACCATTGATATTTAGTTTAACGAATGCTAGCTATACAGGGTGTTCCAAAATACACGAACTATATTTAACGATTTTATGTCTGGATACATTCTTAGTCGGAAGTTTCTTCTAATTTTATCATTTTTGACTTCATTACCGAGACGTTCCATCATAAAATTAACCCGTGGGCGGCTGCGCAAGCGGAGCCGAACGTGGCTGCAGAGTCTACTCTGCCGTAAACACGCATGCACGTTGGATCAGCCACTGTATCCCATAGTTCAGGTATTTCATAATTGCACACGTGCGTTATCTGACTTTCATTTATGTAAATTTTATTTAAACATTTTTACCAATCAGTTGCAAACCCTACAAGAAAGCATTATTTAGCCATTGTGTGCTTCGAAAGAGGGGGAGCTAACTTTGAAAATCTTTTGTAAAATGTGAAAATGTTTATATCAAATTTGAATGCACGAAAGAAAGGTGACGTATATGCCTATATGTATATGTATATCTGCAATGCAGTGATCATTTTCATTGTATACTAGCATATAAATTAATATATTCTACGAACATACACATACTTTACAAGCAGACGCAGGTAATATTGTTTTAAATGTTAATAAGTACGTGTAAATACATATGAACTCCAATACGTTATAATTTCGTATAATATGAAATTTTACAGTGAAACACGAAGACGGCGTATCCGGTTGCATATCAAAAGGCGCCTTGACTCTTACACACAGCATACGAGCTGTGAAATATTATACCATAATAAAATATGAACATTTTATATTTATATGACTAAGTAAATTCAAAATCCACTTGTTCATTATGCCAGTGATAGGAGCTGCTTTAACTGAGTTTACGAGCCAACAAGTGTCGCCATCTGTCCTCTGGTGTCGGAAACTGAAGATGGCACGTTAACAGCTATGATAAATTCAGAAACGTATCCAAAAGATTTTTCTGCTTGATCGAAAACAATTAAACAACCAAAAGATCCCATAAACATTACAACAACGCTCTAGCTAAGTGTGCATTTATAACCTTTAAAAATAAAATATCGAACTTGAACCAGAGGGACTCGTGTTAACAACTTTTAGTTTAAACGAGTAAAAAAAGAAATCCAAATAAATTGTGACACTTAAAAAAATTATAATACATAATTTTTTCCTTTGACTGATCGAGCAACTTTTGCTAGAACATAAAAGTGACTCAAAGCGGCTCGGCAAGTGCAGTCATAAAAGTGACATAAATTAAAAAACATTTCGAGTGGTTGGAAATAGGGAAAAGGTGCATTTTTCCCTAAATTCAGACGAGTCTAAATAGATTGGTATCCATATCAAAAGTGAGTTGTTTACGTCTTATCCTGTATGTTAATTGCATTCATACGCACACAGAATGAGATTTTAACTTTCAATTAACGTATGCGTGTACGCAGTCAGCTATAAAAGTTTAAATATTAAAATATAGGTAAACGAGCGCTTTAATAAATACCGCATTGGTTTTATGATACATGTACGAATAAATATACAGGCGTATCTTATTAAGTTCTCGTTAGAGGCTAGTAGTATTTCAGAGGACACGAAAAAGTTTTAGTGTGGATTCCACCTATTTGAAGAACTCGAGTAACCCTTAGGAATAGGGTTCATCTGCGTGTGAATAATATCACGTGTGCCATTTTGCTACACGTGTAATATCTATACGCATATTACTTGAGGGATAAGGGTATATGGACCTAGTCTAACTTCAGACAGGAAGAGGAAGACATTTGACCTTCCACGTCTCCAAATTGGAGTAAAGCGAAATTAACCTAAACCTGATTTAACTTCATTCCCATCCGGTGTCCATTATTGCAGTTGCAATGGGATGCACTTGCACTTTTAATAAATCGAATGCATTGCTAGAAATACGGAATCTGAGATTACTCGTGTTTATTTTGAGATCCCAAGTACTATATAAATTTTTGAATTTGGAATTTGGACAGTCAACAAAGTTTGCAGTAATCGATCCGTTGCTCGAGCCAGTAAAGTTTTCATAAGAAAATGGTCGGGACCGAGGCGAAAGGGGGAGTCGCGAAAGTAGATGCTTCACGTGGGCGTAAATCGTAATTGAAATCAGTGCATTCTACGGGGCTTAATGGACTCTAAGATATCATCCAAGAAATAAGATAAAACGAGACTGAATTTAAAGTCCCCGTAGTGTTTCGTAAGAATAATAGAAATCGTATATCCCATGCAAGAAACAATGATCTCCTGTCAGATTATCCGTAACGAAAGGACCTCCAAAATCGATGGGCCGATTAATGTTATGCAAAATTGGAATCTGTTGAAAAATAATTCACCGATCGTACCTTGCATATGCAAACTCTGTGATAATTTTATGTATAGCAGAATTAAAATTCAACGAATAAATCACCTAGAAACTTCCGGTTCTCTGGACCAAGTAAGAAAGTAAGGCTAGGTCGGAGCACATGATAAACAATGTAAAACGAACCTAAGCTGTCAGGATTGGAGGTCATCCCGGAAGTCCCAGATACGACAGAAGCCGGAAGGCGTCTAACCTGAAAAAAGAAATTAAAAAAATGTCTGCAATTACACAAAGCACAATGATAGTACTTGAATTCTCTTAAATGATCTCCGAGGTGTAAAACAATGGATTGCAGGATGCGAATGTGCTCCTATCGCAATGAAAGTCACGTAGGTAGCTCAGGATGCTGCAACCTGAACCAACTTGAAAAAAGCAAGCCTACGCAAGCAAGCACTTATTCAGATATTCTTCTGCTCGTGTACTCAAATCCTCACGTGCTCGCACATTCGTGTACGTCTACGCTCCGAAGTGGTCGTAGGGGATGAACGAAGTAATAAGGGTTAAAAGGAGTCGTGACGATTGGTAACGGATTCCTGAGACTTTGCCCTTAGCGAAACGCCGAAGAATAAATTTGAAAGAGAGTGAGAGACATTCAAAGAAATAAAAATCCTGGAATTTTCGTAAAATAAAAAACATAAAAACTTTGTACGTGGGGTGGATTGTACTGTATAGGGTAGGTAGGATGTCGCCCTTCGAAGAAGGGTGCTATTCTCATAGTCATTTCTCGGAGCCCAGTTTCTCGCCCATCGGCCCCATAGAGAGAAACGAGCCCTAGACAATAACCCTTTTGTCTATGGCCGAAGGCGCGTGGCGCAGGAAAATTACTATGTCGCCAGTTTGTTGTAAACATTGTCTGGCAAATAAACTCAAGGCTCGAGGCTGAGGGTGGAATTGTAGGGACGGCAGACGTAGAAGGTTAGAGAAGATGTAGTCTATGATGCTATGGGTTGATCTATGTACGCATACGTGTATGCATGCTCACTACTCAACACCAGCCTTTCATTTTCACCTCGTCTAGCAAACCCCTGACAAGGCTCAAAGGAATTCTTGAGCACAGCTATTCAACTTCCTGCACGGTGAACATTTTATACGAATAGGCTAAGTCTGGTAAGTTCAGGTATACACTGAAATTATCAAAAGGAATATCGTGTATCAGACTCCCAAACGATTGAATCGATTGCCTCGAAAATTGACGTGGTAATAGCTGAAGTGAAGAACGTATGCTGTGTTATCACGCATTCTTGCGGAATTACACAAAAATTGTCCAGCTGTCTATCAGTATCAACAATTCTGTGTCCTGTCTGCACAACGCAAAGAGGTTTTATGATATTTTTGATTCAATCATATTTAATTATTGCTATTTTCGCAGACGCAGAACGACAAACAAGTAAATTTCACGCAAATCGACACCGAAGAACGCCGCAGGGAATGCTAGAGTTAAATATATTTTATGTTTTATACTCTTGAACGAAACATATTTGCGTACTCTTAGGCATTTCACTTTCTAAGAATAGGTAACCCATTTTCTAAGAGTACTCAGGACTGATTCAGATGGAAAACAGAAACTAACTCGGACAGTTAAATAATACTATATGTGTTTTATTAGAAATTTTAATTTCAAGCACAACAACTATGTGTTCTAAACACTAAAGTAATAAGTGTAATTTTCTGGTCATCATTTTTTAAAGTTGTTACACCGCATCCAATCTTCATCCTCGGTAAAAGCAAGTTTTTTATTTGATTTACGTTCGTACATTTTTTAACATCTGAATTTTTTTAACGTCTTGAAAAGTTTTTACCGCCTAAAATTTTTGCCATCTCGAGAATTTTTTTTTATACTCTTAGGACACAATACCATTTGTAAGAGAAAGGTATGATTTAACCGTATAACTTTATAATATTCAAAAATTACTTTTAGATAGGGACATTTCTATATCAACGTTACTTGTAAATCTCTGAAATATCATTTACAATGACAACTGGTTAAATGATTGATTATTTTCATAGACGTAAAAAGTACAGTCCAAAAATTATTATATATGTATAATAAATCACATAATAATGTGTATAATCAGACTGGAAATTTGTCTCTATCTGACCAGATGTAAAATTTTAGAAAAATACACTATGAAAATGTAAATTTAATTCAAATGATATTCCCTGAAATAGTCGTAATGAACTCTTTTACGGATAAAATTACTGATTGAGAATATTATTTATATAGAATTAACATTTTTATAGTAAAATCGTATAATATTTTAGATCAGATATGATTTAGATATGACAAATTTAGGATCTGATTATATGTAAACATTTTTTCTGAGGACTTCAACCACCTGCAGCGCATTGATACCATCTGTCGTATAAAAAGGAAACGATGTTCTTAATATTATCAGCTTCGTACTGGCTATGTTTAGAAAATCTAATAAGAACACTTTCGCATGATACTGTATATATGTATATTACAAAGCCATACAGTCGACTCTCCTTAAGAGCGAAATCTTGGGAGCTATAAAGAAAGAAAATACCAAAAAATTCACTAAAAATTAGATCTCCCACCATAATACAGCAAACTCGTATTATCCACATGTCAACATCCATGAAAAAAAACCGCCCGTCGTTAAGACCGATTTATGGTTTCATCCTTAATATCTTTTAGACTGTATAGAATAGGTATTCGAAGATTAAGTAGTCTTACGATTTGTATCCTTTTGTGTAAATCACGTGCTCGCCCTTAAAAAATGGGTGCACCTAACAATAGATGAGCGAAACGTGCAACGCAAAAAAAAATTAGATGATTGAAACGGTTCCAGTCTGTAAAAGAAAATTAAGGAGAAATTTCCTCTTATCAAGACTTTACTGTACACGGTATAACTGATTGCAAAATATAATCGAATAATCGGCACAGTTCTGTCAAGATCGTCGTTCAACCCCAATTTTCTTTCAACGCGGTTCGATGCACGAGCCCCGTTTGTCTTGAAAATACAATTATCTGATTGGCTAAGAGCACAGTTAAACTGAGTTTAAATAATGAACGACGTTGGTGGAATCAGGCGTAAGTGCTCAGAGATGAAAATCGTCGATTAAGTGCCCCTGGTACTTCGCTGTCTTCGATACACGGGAAATTAACAAAGTTCAAGCGAAACTGGTATCGTGGAATCGGGCATAACGAAGGGCCTTTGTCTTTAAGACGGAGGGGTAGGTGATTCGATATTGTTTAAGCGGAAAAGCAAAAATCAAGATTCAACGAAGAGAATGAAAGTTGGCGCAAAGTGGAGGGAAGATGGCTTTGCTGTATTGGATGAATCGGGAAACGCATACACATACGCGCGCAGAGCGAGAAAGAGAGAACAGGTGAATCTCTGGTGTCGTCATGACAACGACCTACATTCTACCAACCTAATAAAGTGGCTCCCTTCATCGCTGCGAATTTCCGGCAACCTTCTCGTCCTTCCCTACCTACTCTGTACGTATACACGTGCACTCATATATATAGTATGATAATACATAGGTAGTCCCATTGCCAGACTCGATCGAGTGACGCATATGTGTATATACACTATATACTAACTATACATATTCCCTCTTGAACGAAAGAAACAATAAAGCAACAGAATTCCAATTACATCTTAATATAGATAAGGGATGCTGAGAATTTTTTTTTGTCCCCTTAAAATCATGGAAAATAGAATATCTTGTCATGCGCGAAGGGCACGAGTCGACGAATCTATCCAGGGTTAAGAGATGAATTATTGATTACCGCGGGGGATGATCAAGGACTGTGGAATCCGTAAGGGCTGTTCCAAGCTAGTCTCCGAGAAGGGATGAACGCGAGAAAAGACCTTCGAGAGGTACTTTCTCATCTGCTAGGAACGTGATTTATCAAAAGTGGCAGTCGAAGGGTTGTTAAAAGAAAAGAAAAGAAAAAAAAAATAGAGAGAGAACAAGAGAAAAACAGAAAAAAAAAGTTAGGTGCGACCCTTTCTTCACGTAATATCTTCTCGACCTTATTCACCTTCAGCAATACCTTCGCAGAAGGTTATCCACCCCCGTCTCATCGAGACTAAATAACTGACTGTAGGGGTAAAATTTATCCGAGAGCGCGGAACCACTTGGGCAAGTGGTATCCATTTCATGTTATGAAATAATGAATGTACCAAACGGCTGTTTTTAACCTACGCTTCTTTCTCACCCTCGTGTACTCCTCTTGAGCCTCGTGCTCTAAGGGAAAACAACCTCTCGACTCACCTTACGTACCTTGTGATCGATATCCTCTTACAAACCTTCCTTATCGGAGTTATATATAGTTATCGGAGTTATATATAGTATATATAACGTATATATTACTCAATACATTTCTCCGCATTCAGAACCTTCGTCTCTCCTTTTAGAATTCTTGGCAGGAGACGGAGGCAGAACCACTAATTAATCTAAAGGCTTCCCCCCCCGTAATTATCCACGAATATTTGCTTCGACGTCAATGCGTCCAACCGGAACGTTAATTAGCCACTAAGGGTGAGTCCATTAAAATGTCCTCCACGTAAAACAATTATATTCGCAGATTAGAATATTACAGAATTCAACCACGAAAATTCTCAGAATGTATTCGTCCTTTGTTGTACCGACCAAAATACTTGGGCTAATACAGAATGGTTTACAACTCGACATTCTTAGGGTGGAGCAACGCAACGGCTCGACCGTTCAGCCAATTTCCGAGGAATAGTCGTCAAAGTGATTTCCACAGTACTCACCTAAACAATGCGTATCAGAGGCAACGAATGAAACTGTCCTTAGTATCCAATGCATAAGGAGAACAGCGTCTCTAGATCTTTCGTCAAATCCAGTGTAGAAGGTGGCAAGCGCAGACGAACGACGAACGCAATGGATTCTTGCATAGAATAGAGATGGCAGATTCTCGGGGGCAAGGTTTCAGGGTCGTGGAACTTTATGAAGCTGGAGCCAAAGGGTTGCACGTTGATCGTTAACCTTGTCGTGGTATTGAGGTTAGAATTGTGAACGGATGGAAGACGGAAGCTTTAAAGTAAGATCTTAGTGCATCAAAATCCCGTTCAAAGGTCTACGAATATACGTATATAAATGTGTATATCTATAGGTACTACTGTGTATATATCGGAGAGAAGCTGGAGGTCGTCCCGAAGACGACGCGTAGCCAGGAATATCGACCGAGACGGCTCGACATAACCTTCCACATTCTACGTACCCAGTAGCGTCTGACTATACGTACTGCTTGCCTATTTTTCGATAAGTTATGGATATAAAAATTAATACGATACATTACAAAGTACCTTAATGCAGATTGTACAGGTAATAATTACTGGTGAATAAAAGCTATCGGGTGATACAAAATTGAAAATGTCTAAATAACTTATCTCTGCCTACGAGTTACGTTCGGGTTTGGTTGGTCTGGCAGGACTCGTAATACGTCGTTCTGCGATCACGTCTTAAAGGTGCCTTCACAGTCGGCAGAATGACGAGCTGTGCATAGTGCGTACAAATATATGGCGTTGATAAAGGAGATACGTAGAGATATGGGCAGGCATAGTATGTACGCAGTACTGGCACGGATCCATACATACTCCTGTATTCCACGAGACACATCCGTAAGAGGCAGGAGGTATGTGTCCTCTCATCCCCACGAGATGAAGCGCCATTCCCTTACAGCGCGTAAGAGACGCAACGACTGTCTGCCGTTTTCCTAAAGGCCGTCGACAGTCTACCACTACGCCATTACAGCCTTGAACAAACCCCCAACCACCCTTTCTGCCTGGCTGGCTGGCTGCTACAGTCCTTTGTCACTGGAGGTAACGATCTCCCGACGTCAAGTTCGACCATTTCTTCGGCTGACAGTTTTTTTTTTTTTTTTTTTTGGGAACCCGATGAACGTTGAAATACTCGGGGATACTTTTTTGTAAAAAAAAAGTGATTTTAACGAAACATCTGTTTGCATATGACGGTAAACAGGCTTATCGATATGTCAAATTTATTTTGTATTGGATATTTGTGTTTTTTCTTTTTCATTTACATTTTTACTCTTTCTCTCTCTCTTTCTACTCTTTGCTCGCTTTCACTGTTCTTTTATCGTACAAGCTCGCCCGCGCTACCCTGGTCGACTAGTAGAGAGGTGGAAACGCGCCTTTAGTAGCACAAATGCTACGTTGCACTCGTGCGGTATTCAAGCGCAACCGGCGAATGGGATCATTTTCTAAAGGCCTCCTGGCTGCCTGTTTGGATGGCTGGCTGGCTGACTGACTGACTGGCTGGCTGACTGGCTCGGCGGGTTCAACCCTCTCATCGCAGAAACGAGTCTGAGCTTTTATTTTACAATTAATTATTCCGGCGGGTCGAGTCTCGATTCAACTTTCGCGACCCGAACGGTTACGCTTAGTAGTTACGAGAGGCAAGAGCTTCTTTTCTTTCTCTTATGTACGCTTAAACTCTTTAACTTACTTTATTTTCAATAAATCCTATTCCCTGTTGCTCTATCCGCCTCTTTTTCTAGCCGTTACTTTTGCTCTTTCAGTTTTTCGTTTTTTATTCCCTTCGTTTCTCGTGTACTTCTTCTCTCTCTTTTTTTCTCTGTGACTTCAAAAAGTTGAGAAGGCAGTAATGCATACGTGCCTGCGTGCGCGTGTGTGTTTGCGTGAGAGAAATAGAGAGGGCGCCTAGATGGAGGGAGGGAGAGAGAGGGAGATAACGTAACAAGGGGAAAAGGTTATTGGAATAAAGGAATTTTTTACACTTTTGCCAGAATCTTGTAAATCCGTATGATTGGAGTAGGTATCGTATCGAGAGAACGAAATAGAGAAAGACAGACAAATCTGAACGACAGAGAAGAATCAGGAGAAGTATGTAAAATATTCACTTGCCAGCTCAGCGACCAAAGGGAGACTGTTTTTCCGGATAATAAATTGTGTCAACGAACGACGGTCGAAATACCATTTTTAACGCCCAACTGTCGCCTCCTGCCTGGCAGGCAGCTAGGAAAATGAATTTCGGTAATAAATACTTTTTTTCTTGCATAAAACCCTGAAACGGCAGAAAAACTAATATTATCGATATTAGAGATATTTATGTAAATCAGCAGCATGTAATCTTGTTAAGTTGCCAGATAATGTTGCAAGGGAAAATTAAATATAATTGAATATCATTTTTGCTTATCAATGGTAAGATTGGAATATAGTCAGCCGTTATTAAAATGTTCTGCTTCCTGATGACAAGGCTACTTTTCATTCGACCATTGAAAATTGAGATTTTATCACATTTGATATTGATATTAGGTTTACGGTAAGGGGAGGGCTGTACCGAAATGTGTTACAATTATCGGCAAATTCGTTGGGTTACGTTAAACGTGTAAACGAATGTTACGAACGTATTTTCAAAGTGGGGCAATTTGCATAATTGATTCAGTTTGTGTGTATTGACGGTAAATATCAGAACTTATGACAACACTGCTTTTGTTGCTTTAGCGAATGATTTGCATGCAAGCAAATTAAGTATGAAGAGATATGAAGTATTAACGAAACAAATCCAAGTGCTGTTAAATACAGAATTCTCCTAATAACCTATGTAGTTATCCAATATGTTAACAATTAACAGGATAGTGGAATTCGGCCTATATTCTGTTATATACTATAGTATATCTAATTATGTACGATAGTGTGATAAAATGAATAGTAAAAGTAATTATTATTAATATATTGTATATCAGTTTTTAAAAAGTGTATTAAATAAATAAATATCTATTTATCAACAGTGAGTATGTAAATACGTCGATATTCATCAACGCGAGTCCAGAGATTTCAAACAATACTCCTTATAATATCAATATTAATCTACTGAATATAATGGTATTGCGAGGAAAGCGTTTTTCACAAATTGTAGTCAGGGTGATTAAACGGAAAAAGAAATCAATTCATACTTTTACAATATCCTTTTCAAAATAAGTTTAAAAGTACCATAGATTTTGTTACCTTTTAATTAATTAATTAAAATTAGCGTAAAAACTATTAAAATCTATAATATAAATATTACAAGCAGAACTCTCTTCGAAACATACTACCGAGGAAAGTACTTAAAAGTACTGGTTTCGTTATGTAAAAACTTACAAAATTTGATAAAAAATTTTCAATCGATATCGATAAAGGATTTCTGATTCTTTGAGTAATATATTTCTTCCTTGCTTTGGGTATAAGTATTTTTTATTTTTAAAATAATTTTCAACCGTCAGTCTGTAACTCTCGATGTGGCCCCTCGCTGTTACTCCTAAAAATATTTCTGCATTTTTTATATGGACTGTACCATCGAGAGGGCGAAAAGGGTTGAAAGAGTCCCGTTTAGTAGTAGCACGCGTTCTGGCTGTCTGGCCGGCGAGACCATTTATAGAATATCGTGTGTACCACGTGTCTCGAGTGGCCTAGTAAAGTGGCCGTAATTTCAACCCCCATCAACCCCCTAACTCGACCCACCACCGACACTTTAAAATCTACAACCTACTCCTTGGTACCTTCTTTTTTTTTTCCTAAGCGCATTTCCATCGGCAAACAGACAAAATCCGCATAAGGGTAACTTTCTCAAGAGTCCCTTCTAGCTTCAAACCACTGATAGACTTTACGAAAAACCCTTTAGATATCTATCACTTTTCCATACAATAAAACTATACGCTACGAATGTTGTACAGAATATACACACAGAGAACTGATTACTAGAGTAATGGTTCGTATTTGGACAACAACAAATTCTAGTAGCAGTGACAACTATTCTGTCAAGATTTACCATCATGATTGTGTCTTACTAGTTTACTTCATCAAATTCACTAGAATTGCTTTAATTGTCAAAAGACTCGTTGTTGTCCAACCAGGTACCGATCGCAGCTCTAGTAATCGCAACCATACATTTCCCTTCGCGTACTGAAACTTACGTATCAATATTCCTATCCTGGCAACATGGAGTATTATCAGTGTAGAGTGCACGGGAACATTTTCCCCTTGGTGAATATTAATTGGATCAGAAAGCGTTTTAACCCCTTCCAACCTTTATACAAGAATAGAGGATAAAAAAAAGGTTGGATGATAGGTTGGTAGCCTCGTTCGGATGGAGGATTAAATTAAATCACCTGCCATCCCCTGGAATAATAGGAAAGTGGGTCACACAAGACAAAATTGCCATGCAGCCTCCCTGATCGGAGAGCGCAACTCGCCTTCGCTATGGAGATACGTACGAACTCTACCTCTTTGCCAGGCTAGACTAGGTTACGATAGGTTCTCCATATCATCACTGTATGGGTCTTCGAATCTATACAGGCAATACTCAATCTATTGTATAACCTGGTTGTCTGTCTTTGTTGTAGTTTACCAAACGGTCCATTGTCCGCTATCAATATACGTGATTGCGATCATCTTCATTTGCATATAGAATTTCCAGGTAAAATTTCATCAGTGCGTTATTGAATGAATAATAGAATTATGGATATTTACAAAGATCAGATTCCATGGATTAGGAATACAATTATTACGTCATTCGATTGTCCATTGTTCACGGATCAAAATGGAGGATCGACCCGTTTGACTAAAATATACGAAACTAGTCGGTTCAAAGGAACCGACCAAAGCTGACCCCTCCGTTTGATGTCTATCGGAGAGACAAGTTCAGGCGGTGCGTTTGAGCTGACCAACCTTCTAGAAGGCACCGCTACGTATGCAGGTATGGAAGCTGAAAGAGAAAATAGAAGCAGAGGTTCGGTGGACGAATAGAAGCAGAAACTAAAATGGGATGATTCTTGCATCCCTACTGGAGAAGGATCGTGATGAGAATAAACAGAAAATGGCCTGAGGGCAAAGGGCAAAGGTCGAGGGAGGTAGCATCCTTATTTCGCGCTCCATCTGACCCAAACCAATCAACCACCGCCAGCAATTGCATTATGTTAACGGAGTTACGTGCCAGACTGTCGCGCCGTCAAAACCGCTAAATCTATATAGCACTTCCGGTACCACTTCCCTTTTCAGCCTCAAGTTTACCTCGGCCTTCTAATACCACGCTACGTTAGCTTTGACATTTTTATTAAGCAACTGCTGGAATCTCAAGGTGTCTGGGGTGGCACGACTTCTCTTGCACTTAACTCTTAATTATTTACTGTAAATATCTTCTTTCCAGTACAGTCTGATGAAACAATATTTTTGGGTCTGTTTTCGCTTTCTAGAGAGGTTAGGTTAGAGTCTAACAGGGCGAATGGTAGCTTTAGATTAGCTCTTAAGTTAATTGTGTCCCCGGGCCTTGCGCACCCTCGCAACACTTCTCCGATTACGTCACTTCCTTCGTTTTCTCGGATCTCTCTCTGCTCCTCCCCGTATCGTCCTTTCACCTTTTATCTGCCATCCCTTTTCTGCCGCTTGCTGTTTTTCTTTTTTTCCCTCTTACTCTCACTCGTCCTGACCCTAGGGACTTTAAGTGTAGGAAAAGTTTAAGAGAGGACAAGCAAGCAAGTAAGCAAGCAGGAGCTAAGGTGCACCGAAGGAGGCTGACTGGAACGTTCTGTAGAAGGTTCGCTCGTTGGCTGAGTTAGGTGTAGCCGTATTCCACTACCAGCGAGAATACGGCATACAGTAAAATGTAGATACCAGCCGTCTTAGTGCTGAGCTCCCTGGCCTGCCGCTACTTCTCCATAGTCAAACTTTGAATTTCCATTTTACGCCCTGCCGGATCTTATGCACCGTATCTCCTGACACAGTGTCTGTGTGCGCACAGTGGACAATCCCACTCGCGATTTCACGACCGTGGAATGAACAGAATAAAGAAATATATAAAAAAGAAACACGATTCCTATAAATAGCGCGAATAAAATACTATTAGGTGCTGACTATTTCCCGATAATTCATGCCGCGCTTCATGAAGTGGATCAAACTTCAATCAAAGTATTGGCTAAAAGGCCGATGCAATTTTTCATCCACGAACGTTAATGCCCTCTTGCCTTTTTAGGTTATCGTGTACATTTTGTCAGGGAATTAATGTAAATTCAATATAATTCACGTGAAAACCGTGAGAGGCGCTGTCTGGGCTTTAAGTTTGAATATATTGGAACCGGAAGGTATATACGCGAACGTCGATCACGATTTAACGTTCGTTGCACTCTGCCATTTTTACTCTCGTTTTTGAACTTTCTCTCTCTCTCTCTCTCCGCTCCCCTCTCTACCTCTCTCACTCTCACTCTCTCTCTCTCTCTCTAATCCATTTCATTATGGTCGACAGTCTGACAGATATCCACCCTCGGTGGAATAGATAGATAGAATCCCATCCCTTGGTTCCCGTAAGCGTAATGGGGAATGTCGAAAGGGATGGAGAACAACCGGATGCAACCTCAACCTCCGTCACGTATATTGGCGGCCTCCTCATCTCGGCCTCATTACCTGTTCAGCCCTTTCGACCCCCCATGAAAACGTTATTACATCCTTGGTCGCTCGAGCTACGCTGCGTAACCCCCGCGCAGCCCCCATCAAATCATTTATCCACATCCGATTGATATTACCAGACCCATTTCTATTTACATGCAATTCAGATGAACTTCCACGTACGACTGTGTGTTCATCAATGACAATTCAGACTTAAGGGCTGTTCTTGATGGTCCCATCTGCTACCCCGTGTCAGGGACCTAACGAAATTGCACGATTTTTCCCGTAAAGTGGAAACTGTGAAAGCCCGACGTTGCTCGTGGCAAAGCGTTTGTTCGTTTTTCGGTAACAGGACGTTCCATTCACTGGACAGTTAATGTCCGATCGATGATTGGCACCATTTCAATAATCCTTTTTCGATCCATTTTGTCCTTAATCATCGAGTGGATATACTCCCATTAATAGGGCCCTACCCAATGTTCGACAGCACGAGCCGCAATTCAATCAGGTACGGAGGCCAATCGGACTTAATTAAGCATGAACGTCGATAATTAATGTTGCTATACGACCAACGTAGATCGATTAACACGCCACATAAAGCACATTAAAGATTAATCATTAATATCGGCTAATGCCGTTAATTCCGACGAAATATCGTATATTATCTATGAGAAGTATAGTAAAACATATCAGTACGTGGTCCCTACTTTGAATTAGTGACAATTAGTGAATTAGCGTGGTAATAACATTAATGACTTATTCCACTGTAAGCCTGTCGATGTTCTAAGACTTAACCTCCATTCAAAAATGGATCTATCTTTTATGAAAGATATCTTCCGACCATCTATCTCCTCTCCCGTGCACACAATCAGTGGAGGTAGTTCGTAAAGGTTGAGTGATATTCTTAACGATCATGTAAAAAGAAGGAATATATTTCAATAATTTAGCGGAATTTTTTAGTGATGAAATATCAGAGCGCCTGCGCGCGGTTCTGAAGGAATACATTGGATTCTCTGAGCCACCACCGAATCTAGTTCTATCCTTTTTGTTCTCCCACTGAGCAACACTGCTCGATCCCCTCGTGCCCGCAGGCGGGCGACTCTTGCAAGTGAAAAGTTCACTTAAGAAAAATTGCGACGGGATGAAAAGTCGCAGGTCGGAAAGACCTCGTTAAGTCGCCCGCTTCTGAGTTCTGAAAAAGTCGGCTCGAAAAGAGTGAAGGGTCGTGAGGTAAGATTGAAGACAGAAGGTGAAAGGCAGGTAGGTAGGATAAGGCGACAAAGAGGAAAGATGAAGAAGAAGAGATAAAAAAATTGTCAAATTCCCTAAAGCCAAATAAAACAGAAATCATTACCCGCGAGCAGGTATTATGCGGGACGAAAAAGATTCCTAAAGAACTGTTTCTCACCGCTTAAGAAAACTTACATTTTTATGCTTTCCATGGTAAATAAAAATTAATTTGGCATCGGGCTTCTTTGATTTCAATACATAAGAAAGAAAGAAAAAGCTTGAGGTAATAATATCCCATCATTTTTATTTCTCATATTGGTCCGTACAGTGCCTCAAATTTATCATACGCATGGACCACCTAAAAGCTGAAAAAAAAGCAAACAAGGTAAACTAATAACAACATAAGAGAGTTAGAACCATCTGTTGACGTCTCAAATTTGCCAGTAAAGCATATGAAGCACATATGTACAGCGGAAACGGTGACAGAGAGGGGGGAGGGGGGGGTTGAACATTCGTGGCACAAAAGATACAGAATATATATAAAGTGTCTATATAATACATAGAACATAATGTGCCACGAAGAAACAATTTAGGGGAGCTAAAAGAATATAAGAAGAAATACCATACCAAATTTCGGGTGATTCAGAGCTAAGCCAATGAAAAAGCCGTTTTCAAAAATTTGGTACGATAAATAGTTTTCGAAATATTTCAGTTAAAAGTGGACCAATCAAGTAACAGATACAATGAGAAGATGCTAAAAAATTCGGGAAAGATTCCATTAGAAGAAAAATGCCCTATAGAATGTACGGTATTGAAGTAAGAGCTCTGGCAAAGGTCTAATAAAAATCCGACCTGAGTTTTAGACATTCGAGTATGTATACACGAATATCAGAATATTACATTGACATATAGTATGGACTACGCGATCCTTACTTTAAATCCTTTTAAAAAGTGTCCGCTCAAATAAACAAATATTGGCGACGTTCACTATACTTTCATACTACGGCTGCTGATTCGAAAGAGACAGGACTTGGCCGTCATCAGTCGCTATTTTTTTCTTTCAGCCAATCATTTTTTCTACGTCTATGCGTAGCCCGCAAGTCGATGGAATATTATGAGTATGTCTTTATGGATCCCCAAACAGGCATCGCCAAACTCTGTTTATATTTTTATGATTCTTTCTGTATAGGACCTTGCGGTACAATTTTTTACGAATAATAAACATCGTGTTTTAATTTGTAAAGTGTCTCCAGTAGCTATTACTACTTATCCAATAAGATGCATGAAAAAATATGCTCGATTTCATAATTATTCTCACCATCAAAAATATTAAAAAAAAAAAAAACGGTCTTGAGCTGGGATCGAACCTAGACCATTTCGAGCGTCGCAAAATACATAAACTTTGTCTGCCTACGAAAAATGTTTCTTCCGATGTCATTTCTCTTGAATTCAACGCGATGTCTTGAGTTGGATCTGACACCTGACTGATCCACTTCAAAGCATAAATATTTCGAAAATTATTTATCGTGTGATGTTTCGAAACGGCCTTTGCTTCTTTTTGCTACCCCGAATACGCAGCGATCGTTATTCGCCTAACTTTTGAATAATATAGTATTATATAACCAAACTCAACTGAGACGTTTAACTAGTGAAAAGGAACCGTCCATTTACCTGAATGGGATAAAATTGTAAGGTACTTTTGTATAGTAGAAGCCGAAATAGTTGCTTACATGCATGCGCATACATCCGTATGCGCATATGGACACAACCTATTCGGTATAACTTTTTCTCAATATTTAAAACCCGTTGAAATCTATTACTTTGAAGATCACACGTCAATTTTTCACATACGAGCACGCCAATGCCCATGTAAAAGTACAAAGTAGCCACTAAGAATCAGATGCTTTTACATATCAGATACAATACCATAGGTCTGATATGCGTCGAAGGAATATTCGACGTAACTATGCGAATGTTAAAAACCATAAAAAGACGGCCCACGAAATGCTACGAATCTTAAACCTATACTGCACATGGCACATACAAGCATTTTTAATATAATAATTCCAAGCCATTCGTGTATCAAATCCATTGATATTGCAATCTCTAATATTTTAATATCTTTGGAATTCTTTATTATGAAAAATCAGTCTACAGGTATGGAAATTTGTATCATGACTTTATGAACTGTCCATTCTTTACAATATTCTTTATTTATTATTCAATGACTCTTAAACGTCCCATCACATCGTTCACTCG
This sequence comes from Cephus pulcher, assembly GCA_030142455.1. NCBI lineage: Eukaryota > Metazoa > Arthropoda > Insecta > Hymenoptera > Cephidae > Cephus > Cephus pulcher. The sequence goes on from JARQTB010000838.1 coordinate 215,561, forward strand.
CAGGAGATATAGACTGAATATATTCAGCCATTGTAAGTCTGACGTAGAGGGGTAGACTGTTTTTTTTAACCCTTTCTATCTTTTTCTGCTTCTCCATCTCTCTTTCGATCTCTTTCCTCTTTCACGTGTACATCACGTACAATTGCGCAAACATGCTGACCAAATGGGCTGTCCTATTAAAGCCTGTCTCTTTCTACTACGTTCGTTACTACTGATACTAGGTCCCACTATCGCTATCTACATTAATACACCCATATGTATAGTCTCTTTTGATGTGAGAGTAGCGAGAGAATTTTTCCAAGGAGAAAAAAGGATAAAAAGCGAATAAAGATAATAAGAGCGAGTCACCACCACACTCGTTATATTTATCTGACTATCCGTTTCCTTTGACCAGTTTTTACCTTACCAGGTAGAATGATGCAAATAAAAATATAATTAAAATCCTTTGACCCCACTGTAGGCTAGGTAGTATCCATCAATTGACTGACTATACTAATCACAAGACCGCGTTAATTGCACCGAGACAAGTGCACGTTAAGTCTAGTTCGCAAGTTTAAATTTTCTATGTATTTTCCCTCTGGCAATGCTTTTTATACGTTTTATGATTTTTTTATTTCCCCTTCTACACCGATCCCGGAACATTCGCAGGTCTTTTAGGAAGCCATAAAATATTGCACACAATCATACATAAGTATACGTACGCTGGCCTGTTTATATCTCGTGATTTATATCGGGGTGAATCGCGTGAGGGTGTAAGGGCGGAACTTTAATCCCGCTTCAGACCCATAAATAACCAATCAAAATCATAATCGTGCGAGCCCAGCTTGACGTCGGACTTAGGAACGAAGGGCCCAGAGGTTCCTGTTCCACCCTTATATTTAGAGGGATAAAGAAGCCATTGCCAGCAGCCTACTAGCATAAGGGTTGGTCTTTAGTTCGCTCCCAGCAAAAATTCGCGAATTCCTTCCCTCCTTCCTTGCGATACTCGCATCTTCGTTTCTTCGCTATTTACATCCCTTTGTCTCCCTCTCGCTCCGCACTTCGTACCCCCATGGCTCTAGCTATATTTCGAGATCTTCCAGTGATTCTGAGGCACAAGAGCCAGGAGAAAGGAGCCAGCATGTAGGGGATGAATTTTTGTGCCGCTAGTTAGAAATCACCCCTCTGCGTTCCATACAAAGAAGCACGGTATTTATGAAGGGCCTTCCCGAGAGCTGCAGAGATCCTTTCGGCCCTTCTTGGGATCAAACCCCATGTATGCATATGCAACCCTCTAAATTTGAACTGCCATTACAGTTTCTGAGTAGCGCCATATACGAAGGGCGAGCGAGAAGTAGAAGTCGAATGAAAAGTAAAGAATAAAAAAGTAAAGCCTGAAATATAAGAATTTACTTAAACTATCTGGATAAAAATGCCAAAACTGCCGCTGCATATTTAATATGACGGCGGGACGGTAATGATGCTTCATTATTATACTACCCAACCGTAAACGAAGGCGGAACTGTGTAGGAAAACTAAAAGGAGTTCAATGGCACCTCTTTAAAGCAAAGCAGCGTCGACGTAGGCCTCACCCGATTCGGATCCCTTAATACTGACGGCTGCTACGGCGCTTGTCGGATTTTTCGTGCTCTTTGATGTCCTTAGCTTGGCAACGAGTATTAATCAGGCGCACGGCTCACTGACGAATGCCAGTGAGACTCAGTTTCGGCGAGAAACAGAGGGACGTCTTTTTCAAAGGGGACGGACTAAAATCCGGAGACTTTTGCATTTGCGAATTACTCGACACCTGTCTCTGTCTAAGCCAAGCAGACTCGTCGAAGGCGCTCGGCCAAATTGTACGATGCTGAAAAGCCAAAGAATTTACATTCAAAAAAAAAAAAAAGCATAGAACCAGTAAATCCTTGGTACTTCGCATGAACCAGTTACGGGATTAAACGGCATAGGCGTCAGAGTGCTTAATATAAAAAAAATTACGACTTACAATTACTATCGCGCGTAACGAGCGAGTATACATTTTTATAGCGCTATTTTATAACCTCAACCGTCCGTACGACCTGGCTGGTCCAGGCTGTTTTCCTTATTTCAGATTTCACCTATCTAACCAGCGCACCTGGCCAACCCCTTTTTACGCAACGCGTAGAAAAAAGCATGCACGAGAAAGGAGAAAGCAAGTTCGCGTCTTGTTACACGGTTACTACCCCCTCTTATGCCAAGGTCTACTTTAAGGTTTCGTTTATAGGATGGGGTTACTCGTTACAGCCAGTTTCGAGGGGTCGGTATTCACTAGGTACAATGCCACTACTGTAGATACGTACGTACGCATGCTCCCCTACGCTCTCGTGTACGCAATCTGCCCTATCTCGCACAAGGGTAGTTTCTTCCACTCATTCTCATACAATCAATATCTTATGGAGTGACATGGAATTACAGGATCATATACAAAATCATGAGATATTCATATAAGAAGGGGTACTGTCATCAAGCAGCCATTAATGGTTGATAGCCATCCGCCAAGTCTTATACGTTCAACCCCCATTTACCATCCCTTGACCAGACAGCTATTTGTCCACTGTCATTATTTGCCGCTCGTCTCGCCGCAAACGCATCGGAGAGTCCAATGTCCATGTTTAATTACCCAGATCAGCCGAACCGACAGTTTGTCAACGTCGAGGTCAATTGAAGACAGTTGGGCATTAGCTGCACGCTGAAGGACAATGACATTGACAATCAGCAGCTTTCGCTGTCTGTATAAGTTGTAGATTCACGATACACAAGGACTATTTTACTGTGACGATGCTTGCCAGTGAATTCGTGACGTGGACTATGCAGAATATAAGACGCGAGCGAAGATGGCAGGCAGCAGGAAGGCAAATCGGATCGAAGGCGAATCGAAGTGAAGTGACGTGATGCGAAGTGAAATGAGGTGAGGTGAGGTGATGTAAAGTGGAGTGGAGTGAAGTGAGCGGAAGTGAGCGGAAGCGAGCGGAAGTGAGTCCAAGTGAGGCGAAACTGCGAGAATACGGCAAGTTTCGAATATAGACGCTTCTGGGCTCCTGTCAATCCGCGAGACGGGCGAGTGCCGGCAGGCGTCAGCCATTATCTATACTTCTGTCCCGACTGGCTGACTGACTGAGTGAACGAGTTAGCGTGGAGAAGCGAAAACAAAAATAGAGTGAAAAGGGATAAAGTTGCTCACACGAAAAAAAAGGGTTTGATGCTTGCAAAGGGCAGAAAGAGATTATGGAATATCTGTCGTTTTCGATGCCAATATAATTTTTATGCTTTAGGTCAGAACCAACCAACTTTTTTCTTCCTCTATATTTGCTGTCCTGACTCGACGTAGAACCCACCTACCGAAACGTCATATGCGTTTTACATGTCCAGAGGGAAAATCGTAAATGCTTTTGACGACTATAGCCGCGACGCCTTGCTTAATAATAGATAGAGCAGGTTTTAGTCTAAAAACAAAGGCAAACGTTGCGATTCCACTTTACTCGAAATATCCGCGAGGATATTGGATTGCAGGATTGTGCAGTTGGTACAAGTGCTGGAAACAGTAGTAGACTGGATAGACAGATAGATAGACAGATCTAGCTTGAGATATATGTATATATATATCTGTATAAATCCCGCAGAAGGTATAGAAGGTATCCAAGGTGGAGGATAGCGAGAATCGACAAATTACAGATAACAGGAACATGGCGAGAGAGATAGAAAGAGATATAGCAAAGGAGAGAATATGAGGCTGATAGAAGTGTTAGTGTATCGGAGAAGATCAATGAATGGGTTCAATAACCTTAAATCCACTTGAGTACTAACTACCCTGCCGATACGACTGGCTGCCTTCGTTCGACGGGTTTTGCACCCACTGGGACAAGGGGCGGCTGGTACTGTTGGTGCTAGTGGCGGTACAAGAGAAGAGCTACCAGGAAACGAGAATACTGAAGGGTGCGAGTGAGGGAATGAAAAGAAGAGAAAGAGAAGGAAAAGGATGCAAGATACTAGAAGGGTTGAAACGTCAACCAATTCGAGGAAAATGTCATGTACTCTAATCAGTGTTGTAATACCTTACCACGGTGGCAAAAAATAAAGCGCTTAAATAATATGCAAGGCACGTTATACGTACTTGATGTTTCTGTACGTTAATCCGTGTAGTTTAATATGCTTAATACTATAATAATTTGCCAATATATCCTTCAGACATCCGTAACAATAGTTTTGGCGATTTCGATAGTTGTCGGTAGTAAATAAAGCAGTATTACGTATCTACGAACTCTCATGGAAATTCATCCTGTCGCGTGTATTTGGCTTAAAGCCAGCACGGCTGAAGAGTCGTTTTGGGTAAATTTTCGAAATTTATAAAAGACTGGAAAAACGAAAAGATGCTGTCGCGTGTAGAAAGGGTTGGGGGGAGGGAAGATAAAAATACAAACAAAGCCAACATCGTAGGATTTAGCAGGTCCTTGCACCAATCTACTAGGAGCTCAGGTGCTTACCGGAGCAAAGGACAATATTTACAAGGGAGCTGACAGACAGGAGCGTCGTAACAAGTTGCGTCGCGACGCAAATACCACCCTACTACAGCCTTAACGCGCCGTATAACCCCTTTTATCCTCGACCCACGGGAAATCGAAATGTCAAGAAAACAGTAGAAGAAATAGGGGAGCATGGATAACGCGAGATAGGGGATAAAATTCTTATTATATTTGTACGGCCCTGACTGCGTTTACGTATTAGTCTTGGTATAGGTACGCTTTGCCTGACACGTTAATACACGCGTAAAACGTAGCGTATGCGCCAGTCTGCAAGAAAGAATCAATATCATCGTGTGATTTGCGTCAATGAGTTTAACGATCTTGAAAAATAAAAATAATTATATTTTAAAAAATATATATATGTATACTTCACGACCATCCCACGAGAAGTAATTAATTCTTAAAATGCACGTGCGCCATCCTAAAGAGTATACCAGTTTGTTATGGCTATAAGAAACGTGATTGTAAGCTCAAGCAACTAACCAAGCAATACGAAATACAGCTGCAATCATTGTCACGATTATCATCGTTATCATTATTGTCATCACTGACAATAATCTAGAGATTACCTGTAAAGATTCTTGTTCTGGCGTATCACGCGCACAGTGTTATTCCAATGGGCCAATCATCGAGATCGCACTGACAGTCAGAACGGCTTTAAACGTAGCATAGTTCGCATACTCGATGTCAAATCACGCATTGTCAACGCGTCCAGAATAATCCATTGTCTCGTTGAACAGTTCTACGACTGTCATAACAGTCGATATTATATACACATTAAAAAGAATAATAAACAAAAAAAAATCCGTTTTCACGTGATCCCTCACTATAACGATATCGTGATAAAGGCCAAATAGTATTGTAAAACCGTATACTTCATTATTTTCATAAAGAAAAAGATAAACAGAAAAAGTAAAAAGTATGGGAAAAGTAACGTGGTCGATGGTAGCACAAGCGAAGGGAGCGTGAAGCGTTCACGACGAGGTGTTCTCGGGAACTGAACGTGTCGTCGAGGATGACTCTCCGGAGCGCTAGAAGTGCCCGGAGCCAGAGGATTGGTGGTTCTAAGGGACGATAGGAAAGGTGAGGGTTGGTACCAGTGCTTTCTGGCCAACGAGGGTGCCAGAGACGACGCGGAGTCGGAGAGTTCGACTAGGGGTTGAGAGGGGGGTGTTGCGGAGAGGGGAAGAGCGTCGGTGATACAAGGGCGAGAGGGTGGAAGGGTGGGAGGGAGGTTTCAACGCTGCGCACCCTCAAGGAAAAAAGGAGAAGCGTGGAGGTTAGTTGCGTAGGGGTGGCTACACTGGCGCGTCGCGCTGGTGAATACCGGTGTTGGTTAGACGCTCGCGGAGGAGTGAGGGCAGAAAGGCGCGTGCGCAAAGTACACGCGAAATAGTTATGCAAGCGATTAGGCCTGCCGTTGCGATCGATATCCACCCCTACGATTTCCCTACTTGCCACCACCACTGCCATCGAAAACCCCGCACCCCCTCTCACTTTCCATGACAACAACGCGAACGACCACCTGCCGACTGTTCGATGGATTCGCACTTTTTTTTAAATATTATTGAGTCATAAGTGCGACGAGAGTTCGTCCACGTTAATATAAAACTGTCATCACCATTTTCATTCGATTATTTGTCCACGGTTTTAAATTAGGCGGATGGTCTGTTTATTGGGGACGGCTCTGTCGCAATCTGTTTCACTTTTGATCTTTGCAATTCTGAAGTCTCGCCGAGTACGTCACTGTAGGGATCTTTATGGATTCCCTAAGGCAGTTTACGTCGCGTCTAGCCACATTTCCCAATAAGTATCCTATACACAGTTCGCAATCCTATTACGACAATCGGTACTGCGACATCGGCATTGCTTGTTGGGATGATCGCTGCACCCAGGCAGCCAAGTGACTCTAGGTGAAATGATCGGTTACCGGCATATATTGTGAAATAAAAATGATGCAACGTAAACACGTAGCTATCTGATAACGCACGAGTGGCACGGAAATGGAGTAAATATGAAAGACCGATTTCTCGCCAAATCGACGATTCTCATGCTGGACAGACAAGTTGGTAATATACCATCGATTGGCCAATGTATCCGATATGAGAAGAAGAGTGAGCTGGGGGGGAGGGAATCGATCGATAGATAAAAGGGAGAGAACGGAGCAAATGCAAAAAGTAAGAAAAAGGGAAAAAGAGAGGTAGAAGGAGAAAAAATAATAATACATCAGAGCAGCCTAAGCAAGACCAGCAATTTTCCTCTTTCCGCGTGAGGAATTCGATTGAGCACGGAACCGAAGTACATATAGGGAACGTCCAAGTCCAACGACGATGTACTGGTAGCTTTTCTTTATTCTCTCTCTTTATTCCTCCCCTCCTTCTTTCTCCCTTTCTTTCGTTTCCCTCAATCCACTCCATTCCCTTTAATCCGCTTTTACTCCGTTTCGCCCCGTTTTACTCTCTGGACTCTGAATCGTTGCTTCCGGTTCCGTTCCTGTGGCTCCGAGTTAGCACGGGCAATAGAAAGGATCACAAGAAAATTCAAGGAGGCTGCCACAAGCGAATAACAAGAACAATGCAGATATTCGGATAATATTTCAATGTAATATTACGTAGTAAAATAAAAATGAAAAATATATATATGCTTTTATCTTGAAACAGGCCAGGGACGTTGTTCAAATTCGGCGTAGGCGCTTGAAGATGTAGTTGACAATAGAGGGATATGGTCTTTACTGTTGAATCGAAGGCAATTAAAAGTTTCCCTTGGCAAATACCATTTCAGGGGTATAAAAAAAGAAGCAGGAATGGATCTCGGTGATATCGAGGCGTTTGGGCTCAAGCGAGTCGTTGGGCGAAAAGCGGAAGAGAAAATAGAAGAAAATAATATAATCAAAAGGGCCTGGAGGGAAAGACGCGCTGAGAATCACACGGGATGCGAAATTGAAATTGTCCCTCGTTGAAACTTGCGAGAAAGTTAATCGACGTTCAAGATAATTCTAGAAATGTCAGCGCCTTGTTTTAAAAAATCTCCCATTCTGCTGGTACGCGCAGCGGAAAACAAGACCAGAACAGGAATAATCCGAGCACGCGGTAATCTGAGGTTCCCGACACCTCAGTGACCGAAAATCGAAACTCAGAGCTGAACAGACTTTTCTACCGACTTGTGGATTTCTATGCTTTTCGTCTTAAGACTCTAGGCGGAACCTACGTAGCAGATAATATCTGGGACCGAGTCAGAGAGTGCACGAACGTGAAGAAAATGACTGGGGTGTAAGAGACCCCATGCGCCTGTTTATATTACGAATTTCGCAAAAATTAATAGTTCACGGTTTGTTAATAATTGCTTTGTAAAATGTTTAAATAATTAAGGCTAAAGTAATAATAATATCTATACACCGTTTCATTCATAATTTTTATACGAGGGAATATATCATTTTCTTAGACATTGAATGAAAACGTTCAACCTTATTATTTAGCCTGATTTCAGGTTTCTGTAAAATTCACATTAATGAACATTTTACAAAAAAATTTTAACGTAGACCCTTTATGAATCTTAAACCATTATATACAGAAAAAACAACATGGTCAAAAATCAGTTTTTTGTGGATACGAGTAATTTTCTGAAACACTATCATCATGAACTAGTTTAGCACTCTCGTTTGAGACTTTCGATATATTAACGATATATACATATATCTTTTTTAACAAAAACATCTATCCTATATGTCCAAAAACCCACACGACGCTACGAATAAGTATCGACATTAGAACTTGTGTAAATTGCAAGTTCGTCTAAAATTTTCCATATAGACTTTGTTGAACGTGACGCGTGCGCACATAGGTGTTTAATACGAAGATAGCTACAAATTATTAAAAAAAAAGAAAAAGAGACACAGAAAGTAGAAATTTGAAGAAATTTTAAAATTCGTTGATCTCATTTGAGTTTCTTGGAATGGCCAGAGCGAGGGGGTGGTGCGTGGGAGGCATTAAGTTATGCGTTACCACGGAAATATTTCATAAAGCCGATGCGTACCAGGAATTATTCAATATCTCAGGAATCCTTTGAGGATTCGAACGGTCCGTTGCTTCCTCCTTTTCACCTTCCTCTACCGGTATTTCAAACCATCTTTTTCATATCGTCTCTTTATCTTTTACTTTGATCCTATTATCATCCAATGTGTTATTTATTATTTATAATCCCTTTATCGTCTATTCACGTCTCGTACATCAAAATGCTAATGGTAAATATACTTCGATTTCACTCCATCCCCTATCTCTCTCACAAGTTTACGTCCAACTCGTCGCACAGTAAATTGCATGTTCGCAATAAATGAAAAAAAAAAGAGTCCGTCACTCTGAATTTGTCGTGAATCAACTACCGACTTTCATTTCCCCAAATTTTCATAACCTTATAAAAACAGTCACCGATGCAAGGGTCCAAAGAAATTCCAAGTACTTCGACCCCATTGAAGGATGACACCAACGCAAATGATACCAACGAAGACCTATCTACCCGGTAAGAGTGGCATACACGAAATAAAAAAATAATCTGAGAAAGTACGTGCGAAAAGAAAGAAAAAAAAAAAATAATGTCAAAATTTTTCAATAAGGACCAGAACACTCAACAACGAGGAAGAAGAAAACGAATATACCTGTTGCCATCGCGCGACGTTCTGTAATCCCATATTACGTGAAATAACAGTTACGAATCCGATATCACCGTGCACACCACAAATAACATGGTTGAACCTATTTTGGGCCACGAACCTCATAGGCTTTATCGTTATTAGCTGGTGCGCCCTCTTCTTTCTCCTCGGCGACGAAATGTTACCAGGCGCTCGAATGTTCGGTCTCTTCATGCTTACAATATTTTCTTACATATTGGGCTGGTCATTCACGTACGTGCCGTACTTGCACCTGCCCCCAGTCTTTGGCATGTTATTGGCTGGCATAATAATTCGCAACACGGACTTGTACGATATCCACGAAGCACTTGGTATTGCAACCACAGCTAAGATACGGATATTCTGCTTATCCTTCATTATGTTGCGCGCGGGATTGAATTTGAATACGACGCCTCTGCGTCAGCATCCCGTTTTCGTAATGGTACTCGCTGTTCTACCCTGTACCATCGAGATGGTGGTGGTCGCCCTCTGCAGCAGAGTTATCCTTGATTATCCCTGGGACTGGGCATTTATGAACGGGTCAGTGCTGTAAACATAACAGTACCGAAAGTGGATTATAATTTTTTCAAAATACTTTTTACAGAACCATCATCGCCTGTATGTCGCCTGTGGTCACTGTCCATTGCATATTGTCATTGGCTGAACAAGGATACGGCGAGGATAAAGGGATGGCTACTCTCTTGTGCGCAGCAGCCTCCATAGACGATGTCCATATTGTGTCTTTTTTTTCAGTTTTTTACTCCATTGTATTTAGCGCCGGTAAATACAATTTTACGTAACAGTGGTAGGACGCGGATTATGCGAGTGATCTTTGAATTGTTCCAGATGAAAAGAGAAACGAGTGGTGGGCTTATATCCCTGGCGGTTTACGTGACCTGTTACTGGGCATTATAGCTGGAACCGTTTTGGGGACATTTCTCGCATTTGTTCCACATAGAAAACAGGTCGGTATTCTAACTAGGTGGTTCCCTCTGTGGGAACGTGTCGAAAAGAAATATTGTCTGTGTTACAGAAATACGTTCTTTATTATCGCTTCGGCGGACTCATAGTGGCTTCTCTGGTCTGCACGACAGCGACTCTCAAGTTGGCGGTGACTGGTGGTGGATTTTTAGCCTGTGTTTTAACGTCATTTATCGCAACTACCGGCTGGCGACTTCTCACCGTGTCGTTTGACGTTAGAAATTATTTATCGGTCTAACTTATAATAATTTACCATTGACTAATATACAGAAAAATTCCTAGATATCGCCATTACGCAAAACAAGTAATTTTATGTGGCACTTTCTACAGCCACTGATGGTGGGTGTCATTGGAGCGGATATAGATTTTCGTGATTGGACCATCAGCCGATTCGGGCTTTACGTCTCCTGTATCTTCGTAGGGCTGATTGTACGATATCGTGACGTATAATAATATTAATAGTAATGAATGAGCTTCGATTTACAGGCCAGAAGTATATTTGCCGTAGCAGCCACTTTTCGAACGCCTTTCAACATAAAGGAGAGAATTTTCGTAGCCCTTGCTTGGTTGCCTAAAGGAACCCTACAGGTGTCACAGAATATTCTATGTCCCAAAGTATTGCTGTTTAACTGATTTAATGAAATTGATAACAGGCGGCATTGGCGCCAATGGCCTACGAACAAGCGAGCAAGACTAACGATACTAAAGCTATAGAGCTGGCTGTGGATCTTTTGAGAATATCGGTAGTATCGATTGTATTTATGGCGCCTCTTGGCGCTATACTAATGATGCTCACCGGCCCGATCTTACTGGGCAAAGCCACCCAAGAGGAAAGCCAACGGGAACGCGAGCTCAGCTATTTGCGTATTGTCAGTTTGCAGCCGATAAGACGACGCAAGAAAAAGTCCAAAAAAGAAGCGATAAAAGAAGTAGAAGAAACCATCTAGAAATGCGTTATATGCCTAAAAGGAAGATTTGTAGGAAAGGGATTCTTTTATATTAAAAATAAAAGACCGTGTCTGGGAGTCTGTGGATTTCTTGATGCTTTGCTAAATAAAGTGTATATGAACGCACACGAAATATATTAAAGTCCTGTATCGGCGTCCTGATCATATATAAATCCGATCAGCGACGGTAGAAATGATCATCACCCATGGCGAGCCTATCGAGTACTACGCATGTACGTAGGCTACGTAGATACTGACGGAATGTACGTAAACGCAGGCTATAGGATTCACGGTAGATTTAACGATTTGCCAGAAACGATCGTGCACGCTATAATCCTGTCACGCGAAATGAGCAGATATGTGTGTATCATAATAAATATAGGAGATCTACTGTACAGCGCAGTACGGGATGGTACAGGGTTCTTGAATAATCGTGTACAGGGTATGCACGTACGAAGATATAAAAGTACAGGTAAAATACGGGGAGTCTACATAATTCGGATCTTAGATCTGAACTTTACCAACCCTTAAGATGTATAACGGAATTTTATGCGATCTACTAGATTTCCTTGCGAGCATTTTTATTTTATGGATTTCTTTATTGAGATTCCATGCGACCTACTATCTTATCCCTATTCGTCTTTACTTATTTACTTCCTCTTTTAGTACCTTCAGCCAAGAGAGACAGTGTGATATTTGGACGGTTATAAAACGGTAGATGGTGATGCCAAACCACGGGCATATTCTTTGAGAGCCCTTTTTTAACATCTACTTTCTTTACGCAAGAGCGGATCGACAACGCGCTTTGACCAGGTTCGTAAAAATCAGCATTGTAGAAGAATTCCAATAAAATATCTCTCTGTCTATTGCTTCATTCATTTTTTTTTCAATTTATTTTTATCATATTACCTTTTCAAATCCCTTTTTGCATCTTAAATCTTCCTTTGGATTTTTCTTCCCTCTTACTTATACAGATATTTTTTAACTATGACCTCATTCACGAAAATATATTCATTTATTTACATATTGTAAGTACCGTTCGAACGAAGAATTTTATGTTAAACAATATTAAGCAGTACAAGTTTTTCATATTTTTCCATGAACGAAATGCTTCCTTATGAATAATATGTTATTTTTATAAACATCTTTTGAATTGACTTAGAAAAGTCAAGTCTGCAATTTTTATATCTTTGGACTTGAGTATAGTTGAAAGTCTAAAAAATGTCTATTTAGAAATTTAAAGAGATATGAGACAAGGATTTCTAGGATTTTATCTTTATCCATGCTGGCAGTACGTCTCATCCTGTGATGTATAATGCCGATCTGACAAAATGTTCTGTCCCATCCTTGAGAGGGGCATCGTGCAAGGGTAGCAGCTAAAAAAAGTACCACTAGAATCCACCAAGTTGAAGATGGCTAGGACAAATAATTAATTACCAAAGCGAAGAGGGGTTGATTTCGATCGACGTAACTTTATCAAAGGACCGCAGCTACGGAAGCGGGCCCGAGATTCCTTCCTAAGGGAGGAACAAAGGAGTGTGCGCAACTAATACGCTGGGTGCTGAGGGGCGAACGCGGTGGAAGGATTCAAGGAGGTGGGTCGAAGGGTTGTCAGTGATTGCCGTACAAAAAAATGAAGCCATATCATACCATAACAGCCTCTAATAAAAATAACTAGAAGAAAAGCCGATGCATACAGCCAAAAATATTCGTCCGTACAAGCTCAGATTTAATTTGTACCAAAGTGACAGTCGTCCTATTGTCATTCGTAATTTACCGTGGAATACGCATGTATTTAGCGTGTACGTTAAATCTGCCAATATTGAAAACAAAATGATTCTTAGACTGCAATGTAGGCAGACGAATCGTACGAATACAGAATGATTTGAAAAGGTAGCTGTTGATACAAAGGGAGTAAAAGGTGATTGAAGGTCTGATTGCTAAGAAATATTCCAGTCTTGAAATTTGAGATGCAGCGATTCAACCAGCCAGAATATTTTAGATAGTCAAGGCGGTTCAGCACTCGTGCGAAAAGTACGTTACCGACAGTCGGAAAAACGCCGTATTGCAACTGTACCCTTGAATTTGTACCGCACCGCGATTTTACTTCTGGAACCCTCAGCATACATGTATTGTACGTCCCTGCGCATTTCCTACCTTCTTTCTTTTCTCCTTGTCCTAACTCTCCCAGCCACCCTTCACCTTCTGCAGTTCATCCCACCACCTTCTATATAACCACCACCACCACCGCCAGCCACCAACATCAACCGACACCACCACCAATATCAAACCTTGGTGCACCTTCACCTCCCGATCGTTATTGCAACTACTTTGGCGTCTTTCGCATTCGACCAAAACTTCCGTGGCTCCGTTATCCCCTTCGCGAGCCCATCACCAGCTAGGAGTTAGGGGTTGCGCGACGGGGATGAGTTTCAATTTCACGAAATGAGATCAGTTTATAAGCGCTTCCACGCAAATGCGTTTGCATCCATTGCCGATGTGGCGTTTTGGCCGCCGGTACGAGATATGGAAATGATCGGAAAATCCAAGTGCATATAATGAAAAATAAAATAAAAATCGTATACGCTCAAATAAATTTGAAGATGAGTATACGAAAGAATTTGAGAATATTTTTCGAGGTATCTCAGGTACACGTCTAGAGAAAAATCCTTGGAGAATCCTTAACCAGAAATAGATATCTGCTGCTCTGGTAGTTTCAGAAGATTTGGAAAAGGAGAAATGGTTATAAGAGAAAATTTCATGATTTGAAGGTAGAAGTGCAGAGCGAGGCAAACGCATGGAGTGCCACCAGGCCGAGGTTTAGGTCGATATTTTGGACGGCCGCCAGCCAGACGCGCCACGACTACTACTATTGCTACTACTCTCCATTGCTGCTGGCTGCTAGCTCTCACTCTCGTACGAATGGAGCGTAGAGAACGTAAATAAAGGAATACTGACAAAGTAGCGTGAGCTCCGACAGAGCCAACCAGTCAGCAACCAATGGCGAGTAGCTTCACCAGTAGCACTAGGAAACATGGCCAGCATTCGATGTGCTTATTTGCCTTTATAGATATACCGATAAGCCTTAGACATTGGCCCTTCGTAAGAAATTTTCTATGTAAATAGAGAATGCCACTAGAATATGGAGAGTTGAAAGTTATTGGTATTTGGCCCTGGAGGAAGAACGTGGGTAAGTTGTAGTTTTGTATTCTTTCACAGTACTTGGGAAATAAAAAAGAAATAATAAATACACCAAGCTACTCGGAAATAGGGATACTTAGCACGAAGATTTCTATAGGGAGCGATGCTGCTGCCATCTGCGAAGGGATCTGGAAAATGGTAGAGCAGTATGGCTCCTGGGAAATGGATAAATGCAGGTGCCGATAGGAAGGCAGAGAGTAACGTTATCCGATAGAAATATACTGAAACCGATTTTAAGATAAAAGATCTATTTATAATTGAATAAATAACACACATGTAAAGTTTTTGAACATTCTATCATATACTGATAATTAGAATCGTGTGAAAGTCAAATTTATAAATTGAGTGAACTGGCAACTGGATATACCCAGAATTTTCATTAAATTGAAATATATTAATATTTTCATGTTCATGTACGCATTACCTTATGAGTATAGAGTATTTTGCAGTATACAAACTTCTACCTACAAGAAAACATCTGTATGCACATGAAACATTCACCAGAAATCTGAACTGGTAAATGCTACAAAGACCTATAAAAATAAACGAGTATATTCGATTTTCGTTAATGAACCATATCTCAGTATATTTTATTTTATTAAATATCCTATGAAAATGTTGGCCATTATCGATTATTTACAAGGTCTATCAGTCCTATCTGACAGTTCAGACGATCAATATACATTTTAGTTTCATATGCAAAATTATGAATATAATTGATGACATATAAACTCCATATAATACCAGTATTGTATATAGGTATATAAAAGCATCTCTATATTTTCTGAATTTAAGTGTATATTGCCTCGAATCTATCAAGCGTTAGTAGTTAAATACATAGACTAGAGTATGTTCGATATCAGTATCACAATCATCAAATGCGATGCATATTTGCATTTACAACTGTACAGCGCTTTACACTCGATGCAATAAAATTCTGCCAATACGAAATTCTATTAGTGCAAATATATGAATACGTTTACCGATCGTATATCGGGCTGATGCGTTTTTTTAAAATTATACCTGGGAACGTCACAGCGTTAGAACTCTACCCTATCCTAACGTAACCTTTTCTAAGCCCATCACAATTTGGTGTGACGCCCCACTTTATGACCCTCAAAACAGTCGTTACGCTGAAAATTCTTTGAGGACACACGTCAAAACAGCCACATGTCCTCAAAGTAGTCAATACGTAAGTGAAATCGTCTCCAAAATTTACCCAACGGCAAATTTATTAAGGTTTATCCTTGTAATATTCTCTTATGGAAGTTATAATCTTTAGTACCCATCTATTTAAATTGAGCTAAGATATATATATATTAATATAAACAAAACAGTAGAACATTATAAACAGTAATAAAGAATGGTGTAAGAGCATATAGAAATTAATGGCTTATAATGAACATATTATGACATACAAATAACCTCGAATTCACGCGATATCACGATAAAGATTTCTTTTTTTCTTAATTATATTGTAATTTCCATGTCACAGCAAACAGTATTTTTCACTGTTTAAAATTTGAACATCCTATAGATTAGTAAAAAAGTTCGAAGGATAATGAACAAGATGGCGCATCATATGTTAGCCAAAGAATCACGACACCTCATGCGGTAAATCTTCCTCCCTTCCTTTCCTTATGGCTGCCTCCTCTAATGAGATGTGCCAGATGCGGTAAATCTATGATGTCTAAATATCTTACCAAGCTGCAATCGGTTATGTAGATTTCTCTAGATTTCTTGTAAAATGTTAAATGCAGTTCCAATTGTATACAGAGGGTTCGTCAGGAATGGCGACTATCAAAACTTGTCCTAAGACCAGGTTAAACGTAAGTTTTACTATGGTTATTAGCGAATTACGCTTTTATTCGAGTCGACGCAGCTTTACTAGTATGACGTACAACATGGCCGCTGGTTCTTAACGCGTACGGAACCAGTTTCATTGAAAACCGGTTTGGGATAAGTTTTCCTCGGTTTTTCGACCAGTCGCAAACTCGTCGGCGATCGTCGTTCAAGTATTTTGCGAACTCCTGTGTCTTACTGTGTCCCACGTCATCGTGCAATAATTTTTTTTTCTCAAAATGGAGAAGGAACCTAACAGTGAGATTAATTTTTTAAAATATTGGTTTAACGGTTAAGCCACTATTTTCATTTATCAATTAGATCTTATTATTGTCATGATTACTATCTTTGACTTTCCTTATCGACAGCTGTGTCTACATCCTTTTACACTGCCATAGTTTATATTTCAACAAAACATACAGAAGTAATGTTCGATTACTCAGGTGGA